>CAJQZN010039739.1:27778-43757 GCA_907164685.1 Colias eurytheme
GTTCGTCTCGTACGCGGGGTACATTGTGATGGGCATGCTGTATCACTTCACTATAACGTTGGCCAGGTGAGAAATGCCTAATGTAGACAATTGTGCTGTAGTCAATGTAGATAAAAGAAAGTCGAAGTTAGACAACAAATTTTTTCTTCATAATCTTATATATAAAAATGAATCGCAAAATGTGTTGGTAAGCGCATAACTCGAGAACGGCTGAACCGATTTCGATAATTCTTTTTTTATTATATTCCTTGAAGTACGAGGATGGTTTTTATGTAAAGAAAACGTAAATATGTACCTACCACGGGCGAAGCCGGGGCGGACCGCTAGTTTTTTATAAAATAAAGATAAAAAATATTGTTCTCTTGAAATGGGTGGAAAATAAAATTATAACACAAGAGAGAATACAAACACTAGCATCTAGTAAAAATATATTAAAAACTTATAAAATTTGAACTCAGCAACCAAGTTGTTAACCTGATTTATGTAAATAAGTTCAATTTTAATATCTATTTTGTATTGCAGCGCAAAAATAGCCAGCCAGCTGAGCGACGAGAGCTGTTTCGGTCTAATATTCGGCATCAACACGCTCATAGGGACCGGCCTGCAATCTCTACTCACTCTTATACTAATCCAAACTTTAGAACTGCCGATATATTCTCAGTACTATTGTATCAGTGCGTTGTATTTGTTGTTAGCGTCGTTTTGGCTGCTAGGCTGGTTAGTACAGCTGTGCAAACAGAAAAACAGTATTCCTTTAAACCAGTATTGATGTGTGAACAAATGTGCAATTTACTTAATGTAAGGGAGTTGACTGTATATGCAGGATGGATTCTTTTATCCAATATAGAATGTTCAGATAGGTATTGTATAAAATTAATGTTTTATTATTGGTTGTTTTAGGTAGTAGTAGAATTAGTTCTAAAACATTTTCTTTGAAGAAGTAATTTGGCTTACATTTTTACATTTTATTTGAAACAAAATGATCAACTTTATTACATACGTAATTAATAAGCTTCTTAAATACCTATATCTAAAATATTTTCATAAATATAAACTAAGTTGTTAAGGGTTTTTTTTATTATTGTTGTATGCATTCCGTTTTATATTATGTATAATTGTTACATATTAGATCGTAATTATTTTATTCCCATTTTATATTCCTTAGTCAGAGGTAGGTTGTGATACTTAATAATTGTATTTTAGATGATAATAAATAAATTATATTAATAAAATTAACCTTATTTTGGAGAAGAATTCTCAATATAGTACAACTAAAGGATGCAAATAATACAGGCATAGTACAATGGCAATCTGTTGATTTTTAACAAATTATTTTTATATGTTCACAAACTATGTATGACATAATATTATGTAGTATGTATCGGTCAATTAAGGAAAGCTGGCATGTTCACAGTACTCACACTTATGCAATTTCACTTACAGTATGTTCAAAAATAATTATTCAATTATCAAATAATAATTAAATTTCAGGTCATAAAAACAATACAAATAACACGTGCGCTCACTCCCAACATACACCAGGGCCAATCCCTTCCAAAATGATAAAAACCTAAAATAGTAGTATGATGAAACCCATTAGAAAAGGAGGAGAATGTGATAAAAATTAAAGGAAAAATAAATTACAGACAATCCGAGTTCGGAAAGTGGGAGGGGGGGAGCTTTTAAAGCTAAAAAATGGTTTCTCTTGATTTCCGACAAAACTACAAGTCCTATGAAAAAAAGTTCAATGGCAAAGTTGTAGGTAATATAGGTTGTAGGTAATGTAGGTTCCTTTTCTAATAGGTTTCATCCTACTACTATTTTTTTTTTGTTTCAAAAATTATCGACCCCGGTCTAACACACGGATGGTTGTTTTGATAATGATTTAAATAACGGACGTCTTCTGCAGTTGCGGAGCAGTCTTGTCCTGACTTTGGTCGAGTAAAGATATCTAAGAAATATTATATTTGTAGTAAGTACGTAATACCTACCAATACGCGCTAACAAATATGTGTTACATGTTTATTGTATAATTTTCACACTATTGGTTTTAAACTCAAACTCAAACATTTATACAATTAGACTTCTTCTAGAAGCACTTTTGAATCGTCATAACAGTTTAACAGTTTTAACATTTACCACCAATTCAGAAAGCAGTATCTATAGAGAAGAAGAATAATCTATTTAATCATAATCGTAATCTTCTACTTCACTGAAACTTTCATCGCTCGAAGAACTCGCCGTCGGAATTTCTTAATGTTATTATAAATGAGTCAGTGTAATTATCTACTTTTGGTTCTAATTGAATATATTTTCCTCATGTTCTCGCGTCTTTCTCCAAACGTCACTAAACATATCCAGACTAATAGCATTTGCTTCCTTTCTAAATAATTCTTCCACAGTTTTCAAGTTAAAGTTCACATTTTGTGATGCTACTTTCCCTTTAATTATGCCCCATAGTAACTCTATTGGGTTGAGTTCTGGATGGTATGGTGGAAGGCGCAATACACTATGTCCATGATCTTTGAGGATTGCATCAAGTAGGTAAAAATGGTGTATAGTTTGGCTTATTTTTTTAATAATGTGATAACTCTGATTATTAATTAGTAATTTGATTTTTGAAAAAAAAAATGCCGATTTTATTCAAAATTTATATTTTTCTAATAAGATCCTTATCATCCAAATTTCCACCTTGGTGAGAAAAATTGACATTTCTAATGAAAATGAACAAAAAATTAAATGATTTTATTAAATACTGTAAAATAGTCTATAATTCTTCCATTTACTGTATCACAAAATTCTTCATAGATTTTTAGATATTCGTACTACACCAATTACATCACCCTGTATTTATAAACAATTGCAAAATATGACACATACATAGGCCGGGAGATACTGACACAAAATTTCGGGTCATTTGTAACAGAATGGCGGTTCTACAGAGGTCTTATTACGCAATGACTAAAAGAAAAATGATGGTCAGAACGCTGGTACCGACGGACTAGTCGCGTGGGCGTTAGTCGAACTCGTCGGATAAATAGCGAAAGTCAAACGATTTGTAACACAAAAATTTTAGAATTTACCGATAGCCCATAAAAAAGATGTATGCGGTAGTGTCATGCCATACTTTTCCGGTGTAACTTACAGCCCCCCATACCGACGCGATGCGTTGATTTAAAAAAAAAAACAATTCAACCATTTGTACCAGGCTAACTTTTGCACAGGTAATCATCATCGTGCAGACATTTACGAAAATCGCCATGCCATACTTTTCGGACGATTCCAAATGGCAACCATACCGCCGAAAATCTGCAAAAAAAAAATTTTTTTCGCCAAACAATTTGTACCAGTATTGCATTTGGATTTTTGGAGAGTATTTGATAAAATGTGACCATTATTATATTTGCCATACTTCTAGTAGGGGGAAAAAGTGCTGCCATACTTGAAAAATTAATTTATTCGTCACGTTTCAAAAATACGACTGTACAATACGTAAAATAATTTTTTACAGTATGGGATCATTATATTCTGTTTGTTTGTATACAATTCTACCTAGAAAAAAATATCGCAGAATGCAAACATTTGAACATTTGAAAAGAATTGGCGATTTGTACCAGTACGGCATTTTTGGAAAGTATATGATGCAACGTGACCATTATTATATTTGCCATACTTTTAATAGAGGGAAAAATTAGTGCCATACTGCTACAAATCGTTCAAACTACGAATAAAATCTTACAACAAGAAAAAAATCTTATACACATTCGTCACATCCCACAGGTATGGCATTATCACACTTCTATTTATAATCATTCAGGAGTTGTTGAAAAAAAAATGTAGGGTGGTACAAATCGTTTGGCGAGAAAAAAAAATTAAAAAATTTGCAGATTTTCCGCGGTATGGCGACCATTTGGAATCGTCCGAAAAGTATGGCATGGCGATTTTAGTAAATGGCTGCACGACGATGGTTACCTGTGCAAAAGTTAGCCCGGTACAAATGGTAGAATTGTTTTTTTTAAATCAACGCATTCACATCGGTATGGCGGACTGTAAGTCACATCGTCAAAGTATGGCATGACACTACCGCCTACATCTTTTTTAAGGGCTATCGGTAAATTCTAAAACTTTTGTGTTACAAATCGTTGGACTTTCGCTATTTATCCGACGAGTGTGACTAACGCCCATGCGACTAGTCCACCGGTACCAGCGTTCTGACCATCATTTTTCTTTTTGTCATTGCGTACTAAGACCCCTCTAGACCGCCATCCTGTTACAAATGACCCGAAATTTTGTGTCAGTATCTCCCGGCCTAACATGTGCAATGTGTAAATGTGTTGACGTTCCAGCTCTTCTTAATATACCTATACTATTGTATTGGGTAATCATTATTAAATTCTTTCTTTTTCAAACGTAAATATAATAATTGATGTACGAAAATGTACCATCAAAATAAAAAGGAATTGAGACTGTGATATTATATTATTGTTATAGTTTAATTTGTGTTTTATTTTAACAATTCCTCTTTCCTCCTTCCAGAAAACGGCAAAATACTTATTTTTCAGAATTAATAACATCTAGCCCTGTTTTGTCAAACATCAATCACTGTATTGAAGGTACACATATAACAAATAAAACCCAACAACACTGTTTCAATTATTATATATTTCATTTAATACTTTTGTAAATCTTATAGTATGCATTTACAAAGATTCAAGACACTTTTCATTTTCACTAAACACTTTGTGGAAATATTTTTCTTGTTAGTATACATTAATTATTAATCAACAGCATTCATATCATAAAATACATTGTAAAATCCTAATATTTACACTTGATATGTTTTTAACCTTTTGAACGCCAATGACATCTATAGATGTCATGCGCAATCGTGCCCTGTGCGCCAACGACACCTATACATGCCAAGAAACAGATCATAGATAAATACAAAATAAACATATTAAACCTTTACTTTTACGTGTTTTATTTATACAGTTTATGAACTGAATCCCCAGTTATTACATAATTGTACACAGTAAACAAAATTGCCAAGTAGTTATTCAAATATTTGATGACAAAAAATAACTTAATTAATGGCTAAAAAAGCATGTTCTCTCGCGCCAATGACATGTATACGTGCCTACTAGTGATGTAGTGTAATATTCAAGTAACTTCATTAAAATTTCAGCGAAATTACTCTAATTCGCTTAATTTTTGTAATAACTACAAAAAAAATATATAAGCTTAGTCACTGAGAAAAAAGGTAAATACTACATTCTTTGGTATAATACCATATTGTCTATATTGTGGATATTGTTGATTTGAATATTTTCCTTTTCGCCAATCATGCGCATCCCTAGCACAGTATCGATATGCAATCCCTTCTGCGCCATTGACATGAATAGATGTCGGACTGGTGACGTCGTAAGCGCGTGCCGTGTTGTTAAGTGCGGAAAGTTGTAAAAATATTTTATCGAGTATTGCCGAGAGTGTGAGTGCCTTTATTAGAATATTCTTAAGATACAAATTGTCGCTATGTCATATCAAAATATGGTAACCTACATATAATTAGTATTTGTAATAACTCAAGTATTAAACTAAATGATTGGAAAATAAATATGTAGTTTTAGAGCTATTACGCACTGTCGACAAGTCGCCGGCGACTGAGTCGCCGGCGACTTTGACTTAGACTTCGACTGTGACTTACTATAGTTTAAATAGGGGCTTGCGCACTGTCGTCCAGGAGTAAGTCCAGTCGCCGGCGACTGGTCGACAGTGCGTAATAGCTCATAATGCAATTCCCTTTATTTAAAGGTAATAGTTGTTTTGATATTTACAAATAAACACTCCACAATAATACCTATAGTTCATATAAACTTAATAAATAAACTCGATAAGTTATAATAATATACAGCTACACATCCCTAATCAGAAGCGAGAGATTATAAAAAAAAGGATGGTTGCCCGCGCCATTGGCATGTATACATGCCAATGGGGCGTAACTGATAGAGAATAGTGCTGTAACTTGCTGCAATTTTATATGTATTTTTGTATCTCAAAAGGTTGATTTTTTTTGTTGATAGTTGCTATTTAATGTGGTCTTAAGTTTTTACAGTAGGAGATGAGGTTAAATAAATATTATTTTTGTGTTATAAGCTGTTTATTCAAATATTCAGACGTGAATTATTATGTTTATCGATAACATTTTGGAATCCCTACTATTTTCAAGGTTATCTCATTGAATTTGTGGCTTGGCGTGGAGGGCACGGCGATGCGTTTTTGCTCTGGCGGTCAAAAGGTTAAGGAATGTAACAAATAAATAAACTGGAAGATCAATCTTTTTCACAACCATTATATATTATGAATATGAATATTCTTTATGTACATAATAATTATATGGGCATATATATTTTTAAATACATATAAAAGTATATAAATAAATCTAGGCAACTTGCATTGAAGAGGGTCTCGTCTTTAAATAAACATAAACACATATCAATATGAAAACAACCGCGACGGTTGGAAGGACTATTGTATGAATTTGTTGACGCATTTTCGCAAATTCTTGCTTCCTCTCGCGCTTTTGGCGAGCAGTTTCCTTTACTGGACCCTTGAGTTTTCTCATGTTGTACCTAAAAATAAAAATTATCTTTATCTAGCTAAACTAGAAAGTTCCGGCTACATTTACATATCAGTAGAAAATGGTATTATATTTTAATGTTTTACCTTAATAAATTAAATTTAAAACAAGGAAGACAATCTGAGAATAAATGTAATATTTGTGAAAATATAATAAGATTGAGTTGAAATTTAGAAACAAATTATTATAAGTTTTTGTAAACACGTCAGCAGCGCCAGCGAAGTCGGTGTAATGTCAGCAGTGTTGCCAACTTGGTAGTCAAGCTTAGAGCTAGTGTTGTGCCAAAAAAGAGCTGAAAAAGAGCTAACTTTATCAGCTAAAGAGAGCTAAATAAAACCATTCGAACTAATTATATTTTAATCAATAAAAAACATTGTTCTTAATAATAGCACTAGGGCACTAGGTATCATTAATCTTCATCTGACCATAAGTAATATATGTTGTCATCATCGTGAAAATCAATCACCAAGGAACTTCCACTTGGGCCTGCTGCAGCCTTGTTGTATGAAGCCATTGTTTTTTGCGCTTTATGTGATTAATTAAGTCTTTTTTTTTTGCGTTTATTTCGCATCGACAATAACTGCAGAAGGCTTTTGTATTATATCATTGCTGACTTCTTTTAACCAGCCCTGAAAATCGGGCTCAGAGAGCCATTCCTGGCGGAATTTCTGGGTGTATGGTTTACTACAGGATATAATTTCACAATAAAGTCTTCACTTCAGTCACTTTCACATAACAAACTTAACTTTATCACAAAACAAACACTAATCTCTCAAATGACTAAACTTTCCAGTTTCCACATACGTAAGATGAATGAATACCATTTGTAATGAAAGCGCAAGAAAGAAATCGTGTACGGCGAATGTGGGGGAATTCCCTCGGGCGGGCGGGGAAAATCTCTATATGATCTATGGTTTGGTACAATACGAAATGTGCAATAATAATTAACCTTCACTTCGTGTGTGGATTGTGGATTCGAAGCCAAAAAGCTACCGTCGTATGGCAAACTGAAAAAGAGCTAGAATAGTCGTAAAAAGAAGCTAAGGAGCTAAATGGTTTTTTTTAGAGCTGATAATTGATAAATAGAGCCAAATTTAGCTCTAAAAGAGCTGAATTGGCAACACTGAATGTCAGTATATTCTTTGAATGTCAGTTTTATTCTGTCACTGTCATTCTCATTTAGTTTTTCATTGTTCATATACGAGTCTTTTTGGGTATATTACTTATTAATTTGCCCTGTTTTATTATTAATATACTACTGAAAACTTCTGACTTTGTACCTAAGCTAATACAATACATTTATAATGTCTGAAGTCGTTAAAATATATCATTGATGATTAGAGCAACAGCACAACAATAATGTTACAATATTAATTATTAATATACAAAAGTCACAAAGTCTATAACTCAAAGTTAACATTCAATTATAATTGAACTTAAGGCGCGGGACATATACAAGCGGCGCGGCGCGCCGCGGGCGCGCTGCCGGCGTGCATCGGGTGCGCTATTGGCATTTTGTATGAAATAATTTTGGAAAGGCGCAACCTTGGCACAACCGTGGCGTGCCGTCTCGACGCCTGTCCAAAATTCTTTCATACAAAATGTATAAGAAGGACGTGGTGCAAAACAGATTCAAGAGGTGCGCTTATGGCACGCCCGCGCCCGCGCCGCTTGTGTTTGACCCGCGCCTAACATGCTAGCTTCTTCATGCGCGTAATCAAAGACAAACCCGCATAGTTCCTGTTCTTGCTTGATTTCCTTATCTCTTGTTTGATGGGATAAAAAGTAGCCAATGTGTTATTCTGGGTCTTCATATATCTACATACCAAATTTCTATGTAATGGGTTCAGTAGTATTTACATGAAAGAGTAACAAATATACATACATACATCTGTGGCAAACTGTCGCATCATTTTGTTTGTTTGAATATTTTGGGTGTCAATAAAACTAATAATAATTATGCAGTAAAATTATTTATTTGCATTATTGACTAAATGGGATTTTTTTTGGTGTAAACATTTTTTATTATTATTAAAAACAAAAATTTAGTATAATTAACACTTATTCACAGCTAGATTAAAAAAAAACATATTAATTGATAAGTGCAAAAGATTAAACATGAAATTCTCCGCCATCTCGTTTTTCATCTGATAATGAATTCAAAATGCTTGTTGATGAACTTTGAGAAAGCCATAGAATACTCATGAGTAGCCCTTCTACGATCCCAATACCAATGCCACCAAATATGTCCAAAAAGTAGTGCCTTTCTGCTAGAACTCTTGATATTGCCACTGAAGTGACCCAGGCTACTAGTGGCGGATAAAATATAATAGAAATAGGATCCACAACCATCAATATAAATGCAATTAGAACAGCTCGGCTTGCATGTCCAGATGGAAAAGAGTACTTATCAGGGTTACCAGGTATCATTTTGTTCATGGGTATTGGCCTACGTCTTCTAACAAATGCTTTTGTTACTGCTATTACGATAATATCTAAAATAAGAGCTGAAAAAAAAACAAATGAGTATAATAACCTTTTTTCTTGATAATATTGATATTAAATCAGGTGGTTGAAGTTTTACATACCTATTAACATATTAACTTGAAGTTGATACAGCTCACTATTGTTAAAAAGCCAAATAAATGTGAGCCAGCCGGCAAGCCACACAATCCCATGGCATGATAGCTGCAACAATTTATTTTTTGTATAATCATATAATTAATATAAGAAGTAAACATTAAAATTTAATTGTATATCTAGGTATTTGTATCTTCCAATAAAAAAAAACTGTTTATTGATGTTTGTTTTGTTTACCTCTAAAAATTTGGAGTGATTAGCAAGTGACCTTAGAGCTGTAACCCTTTGTGCATTCTCCACAAACTTTTTTGTTATCTGTATGTCATATCTCAATATTTTTTGTAACATCTCTGGAACTTTCCTTTTGTCTTCTTCACCAAACTTTAAATAGAAAAAAGACATGAAATATATACAATTTGCATAAGAATAAGTATGACACATAAGATGACGTTATTAAAAACATGAACAACAACTAAATGAAAAGTGACTGATGCCTTACCATGTCCATTTTAGTAATTTTTAGAGCATGCAAGCACTAATTCTGGAAGCAGCTGTGTAAATACGTGACTGAAAATGAAAATGTTTGTTCAAATAACGTGCAACTTAAAAGATAATAAATTACTAAGCTGATATCTACAAGGTTAATTATGTATTTTATAAATACCTATGTATTATTGCGAGATGTTTAAAAGCAGATTATGACCATCTAGAAATAACGAGATTGTTAGTATTCTCTGGTGTTAAATATATTACATAGATTGTACGAATATGTATCAAAGAAAGCTTTTATTTACACAAGTTAGAGCTTGAGCCTTAAAAATCTTAAAAATAGAACCGAAGCAAATTACCTATTTTCTGTCACTGTCAAACCATCAAACCATGTCAAACACAGCTGTCAAACGCACAGAATATAATTTACAGTGCTGCAAATTGGCTGTGGACACGCTCGCGCTGTAAAAGGCTGTAAATGTAAAAAAAAAAATAAGATAGTCCTATTCTGTGATGCATCTGCAATATTATGTGAATATCCCACAGGAATATCCTATCCTATCCTTCCTATGCTTTCTTACTAATATTACAATTATGCGAAAGTTTGTGAGTATGGATGTAAATATGTGGTAAATATGTATGTATGTTTGCATACTCAACCGATTTCAAGGAAATTTAGCACACATATAGAGGGTAACTTGGATTAACACATTGAATAGGTTTTATCCCGGATATCTCACGGGAAAGGGGGGTTTTTCTTTTCGAAAACGTGAACGGAAAGCAAAAAAAAAAGACGGGTTGCACTCCGGGAGTGCCGGCAGAAGTGAAAACTTGATTATTAACGTTGAGCATGTTTGATATCCATTCGTCTTACGCTTTTTCGATCAGGTCACGTGTCCTGACGCGAGTTTAAGATTTTATACCCAACGCCGCTAAAGAAGTTTACACTAATTCAAAAAGGGGAGCGTAGGACGTGTGGTAGGACGCCATGCTACAAGGTGGAGTGACGACAATGGAAATGTTAGAAGAGAGACAGAAATTTATTATGTAATTAAATACATTACAATTAATTAGCATCTTAGAATTGCTAGCTGTTATGTATAAACTTTTCCAAAAGTCTGTCAGTAGCCGGTCGCGAATGGACGGAGCCCTGACCTAAACCAGCAGCTCAACTTAACTGAACTAAAATTAATTGACTGATTCCGAATTTCAAAATAGCCCTTGATCTTGGAAACGGCGATTTTAAATTCAATCCAACTACGAACATTGTAACCTCATTGTAACATTGTCGATGTCCATGTCTTTGACATATATAAAATTAACTTCAAACTCACATATAGTCATTTTAATAAAATCACAAAATTCAATTTTGAAGAGTTTCATTACATTAAGCGATGGAATTTTTTGGCCATACACTGTTTGGACCGCAAAACTACTTAAGAGATACAATGAGGGATGATTACATCGAACCGGTTACAAAAGAACAGGCAGATCAAATAATAGAAAATATTAAATTAAATCTGAATTCGAAAGGACAGGTACTGTTTTACTAAAATAATTTTTTTTACTATTTTATGGTAACTACCTTTATAATAATAAATTAATAATTTATAGTGTATTATGCTATTTTTTTCTAACTAAATTTAGAACTTGGTTAAATATCTTTTGCAAAATTAAAATTTCAGTGTCCAGATCTAGATGCCATAAAAGTAATAGATTGTTACATTGGGAGAGTAAATGGATTTGCTTACGGGTCGTCCATTCGATTTAAAAAGATGAAACGAAAAGGAGTTATTAAACCTGTCGGACCAGCTGAAATGTACAGATTACCCCCAGTGACTTCTATTGAGGTTATTTAAAACTTGGTAGACATTAACAGTATATTTTGTTATACGAAAATATTTTAATTTTTCGTTTACGTTTCAGTATGGTTGGTTTTTGCATGATCCTGCATTGACTTCAACATCATGGTACAAAACCTATCCCAGACATCCTCAACCAGCTTCTCCAAATACTTTAATTCTTGATGTTGTACGCAAAAATAATAAATATGCGACTTTGTTCTAAGTTTATTTGTTATTTAAATAATAAAAATAATAAATATTGAGTTGGTCAATCCCAAAAGACTTGTCTCCAGTAAAGTTAGAATTCAAAATGACACTTGACAGACACAATTCCACAATTGACAGATATTGAGAAAGATCGAATCTTTCATTCTTTTTATGTATCGCGTTAGTTGAAGGCGGAGGTTAATCTAGCCAAAATGTGAGTAACTTGTGAAAATCTCTGTGATCATACATTTAAATATCTTTGAAGAATTATCGGCATTTGTATTAAATTCCAATCTACATCGCTATGAATGTATTTCCGAAAATTTATAACACAGTATTGAATAAAACGTGTACTTTTCAGGTCGAAGGTATCTCGTGATACCCTTTACGAGTGCGTAAATGCCGTTTTACAATCCTCCAAAGACAAGAAGCGTAACTTTTTGGAGACTGTTGAGCTCCAAATCGGTCTGAAGAACTATGACCCACAGAAGGACAAGCGTTTCTCCGGCACCGTCAAGTATGTTTACCTGAAAGGGGGACTTTTGTGGTTTCCTAGTTTCTTTTATCGTTAAAGAATTTAATGATACAAATTATGTATCTTTAAATTGATTAAATTTAATAATAAAAGCCACAAAATTGGCCCTGGACCAGGGAGTCAGTTATCTGACGGGACTTTGCCCAGAGTCTTAAAATATTGGGTAGGCTAGCTTCGGCTAACCGATTTATATTGATATCCAGTATGCTTATTTGGGTAAGATTATTAATTGCTAGTTTTAGTAGAATATTTGTTTTATGCAGTACAACTATTTAGGCGACAATGTTCCTAATGTCTGATTAAAAGGTTCCACATTCTGGATATTTTGTAGATGAAACCCCTTTTTATTTATATGATGAATAAAAAATTAATTGCATGTATTATCTGATATTGATGATAAACTTTACCTGAAATAATTAGAAGAGGAATATCTATCAATTCAATAAATGTATAGTCTCAAGAGCTAAAACGTATTTTGTTTGCAGGCTAAAGTACATTCCCAGGCCAAAGATGCAAGTGTGTGTGTTGGGTGACCAGCAACATTGTGACGAGGCGAAGACCCTCAGTGTACCCTGCATGGATGCCGAGGCTTTGAAAAAGCTTAACAAGAACAAGAAGCTTGTCAAGAAACTAGCAAAGAAGTAATTTTGTTTTTGAATATTTGTAAAAAAAATAATAGAGTGGCATTTTTGTAAGAAAGAGTAATTATATTGCTCCATTTAGTTCCTGAGACTTCCTGTGAACATTATCATACATTTCCTATAATTACTATCTATCCCCGTTTGTTAAACATGAATGATTTCTTTATACTTAATAAAACATAAATCCATTTTCCAGGTACGATGCCTTCCTTGCGTCAGAGTCTCTCATCAAACAGATCCCGCGTCTCTTGGGTCCCGGTCTGAACAAGGCCGGCAAGTTCCCTGGTCTCCTCTCTCACCAGGAGTCCATGACGCAGAAGATTGATGAGGTTAAGGCCACCATCAAGTTCCAGATGAAGAAGGTAATATATTAATTTTGTTAATATACTTTAAAATATATTTAAGGCCTGATTTGCTTAGTAAACGTTTTTTAGAATTTTGTAAAATTTCAATTTTGTTGAAGTGAAAATTCTTTAGCGGCGTTAAGCACTTTTTCTGTAATGGGTATAAAATCTTAAACTCGTGTCAGGACACGTGACCTGATCGAAAAAGCGTAAGACGGATACCATTCCAAAATATCAAACATGCTCAATGTTAAATCAAGTTTTCACTTCTGCCGGCACTCCCGGAGTGCAACCCGTCTTTTTTTATTCCTTATCAATTGCATTACTGATTGTTACATTATCAAAACAAAGCTTAATTCAGAAATCTTACTCAGCTTTTCCTTTATATGTACAAATATTTATTCTTAATGAAGTTCCATTCAGAAAAAAATTAAAATGTGAATATCAACAATTTGTGTTTTTGTACGTATTTAATATTGATTGTTTTGTTTACAGGTACTTTGCCTTTCCGTAGCGGTTGGTCACGTTGACATGAGTGCTGATGAGCTCGCACAAAACGTCCATTTGTCTATCAACTTCTTAGTTTCTCTGCTCAAAAAGCACTGGCAGAATGTGAGGTCGCTCCACATGAAGTCAACTATGGGACCACCCCAGAGATTGTACTAAGTATCTTATAATAAATGTGACAACCATCAATTATGTATTTTTATTTATAGCCTAAGTTTTATTATTCTTTTCTGTATGAGTTGCACTGTGGGCTAATTCAATTCTTTACTTTTCCATGAAGAGATAAAATACATACTGTTATTATGAATAATTACTATGGATTATAAAAAAAAGCCACGTCTGTTCATGATTAAATCGAAAACTACCGCAACAATTTTCTGTTATTTTTTTACACGCTTTATATTAGCTTCACCTGTATGTTTGTAAGTTTGTAACCGACTTCTTTGGGCGCGATTTTGACCCACTTTAAACGGCCAGATTTCGTTCAAACTTTGTAGATTTATTTAGGACCGATGACAATACACTAATTTGATAAAATAAATAATAGTTAAAAAAGAATAAAAAACACGCGTTTTATAGAAAACCGAACTAAAAGCGTGTTTTTTAGTTTTTTTTAACTATTATTATTATTCAAATGGATAATTTCTCTAGAAAGGTTTTAATTTACCATGATAGGTACCTATTTTGTTAGTTGTACTGTACAGTGCAATACACGTGTACAATTAATTTTAATAATAAGGTACACATATAAAATTAATAACGATCGTTTGTTGTGCCGGAAGTAAACCTGTCAGCTATAAACGCGATTGCATAGAATACAATATATGGAATAATAAAATATAACCTACGTAAAGGTCATACTGATTTAATTCTTTAAAAATGGATGGTTATAAAGTCAAAACAATCTATAAATCAATCGAGTTTGATTCGATTGAACAGTGAATGGTTCTCTTCATTTCTACCATATGAACTAAACAGTGCACAATCGTGATGTGGTTCAAAATGATCAATCTGGGTCGAAAGTTACTGTGATGATGATACGTGTTGTATACGTAGTATATTATTATTAGTCTGTGATACGTGTAATTATAATAAATTGGATATAAAACTCGATGTTTCCGTGTACCTTATACCTACACCTTGCATATTATATTATAGAATGAGTCATGAGATGTACATAATATGTAGCAAAAAGAAAAATATTTCGCATCGAAATTATTTCCGTACCTATTGCCGTAGATTCGCGACACGGGTGACAAATTCGGAATTCCGTAGATGGCAGTAAAATTTCCTCACATTATGCGGGCTACACAGGTAATTAAAGGATAATAATTATTAATTATCTACTAAGATTTTTATATACATACTGACATAGTTAATTCAGTTATTATTATTCAGTGTTGAAAATGATTATTGCAATCGTTTAAAGATAAATTTTGTTTGAACGCGGTAATCACGGGAACTACTGGACCGATTTTACTTCGAAAAAATTTTTCGCCGTTTGATATAAATTTTATATATTAAGTACTTTTCATACCTTTTTTTAAAACGTTGGGAAATGCATGTAGTGCTCGGCAGTTTTACTGTCCAATGGGGAAAGAGGGACTCGTACTAAACCCCAACGCGAGCGGTGGTCGTAAGTCGTAACGGCCGCGGCGGGTGTTAACAGCCAGACCTGAAAAGGCCTGGCTGTTACCTTGTCCTTTTGTCCCCATTACTTTTCATACGTAATGTACATATGTAACTACCTATATGAAAAGTATTTTTTTTTGTTTTTTCATATCCAAATTATTAGGGTATTAAGTATATTTTACACTCTATTTTTTATTCAAGTGGGCCGTTTAGCTAGTTATTCATTCAATGTTATTTTGTTAAATGCCAATTGCTACCTACGATTGGATATCACTCAGGAAGTTTATGAAACGGCACCGTTTAATACAGCGGCTAAGCTAACGCTAACCTACCGCGATGGTTTTAGCCGGAAATAGATGGTTGTAGGTATTCAACCACACTAAAATTCTTTCTCAAGTACGAAAATTTTGGATTTTAATAACAAATAAATAAATAAGAACGTTTCATATTAATTTATTAACATTAAACAATATCGCTTAAACTTTTAGAATCAGGATTAAGCATTTCATCATCTGAATCATCACTATCTTCGTCTTCAGGTAATTGTTCATCACAGTCTTCAA
>CAJQZN010039740.1:1381-34301 GCA_907164685.1 Colias eurytheme
TTTACATTAATATCTATATTGAATTTATTTAAAATCAGAGTCTTTAACAAATAACAACATCAATATGTATTTATTGTTATTATATAGCGGACGGAAAGCTTTACAAGTGTTTGAGTCTTACCTAATTGAAAGAAATAATATTTCAAGAAAACATAGAGTCAGTTTCATTCACACTTGAACTACGAGCTATAAAGGGAAAAATATGCGTAAAAATAAGCAGGAAACAACTACAGTATTATTATGTCGGTATATAATTATATTCTAGTATAAATAGTTGAGTTAATATACTAGCTGACCTGTATCCACGTCTCTGGGCGACATACAATATTGTTATTTAACATTCATAATCTTATATATAAAAATGAATCGCAAAATGTGTTGGTAAGCGCATAACTCGAGAACGGCTGAACCGATTTCGATAATTCTTTTTTTATTATATTCCTTGAAGTACGAGGATGGTTTTTATGTAGAGAAAACGTAAACATGTACCACGGGCGAAGCCGGGGTGGCCCGCTAGTACATAATATATTGAATCTCAAAAAGAATGCAGCCCAAATAATAATACAGTCTTTCAGGCGTATAAAAGTCCTACTTGCGATTTATGAAAGCATTTTTTTCAGGATTTTAAAAATATTACATTACATAACACATTAATTAATTTATTATTTTTATATAAATTAATTAATGTGTGATGTATATTTAGAAGTTGAAAATTTGAAATTTTTTGTTACTTTCTATAATTCATGGACTTAAAATAGTCTACAATTATAAAAAAGATTTCCTTTATTTAAAAAAAATTCAGCAAATTAAATTCTACTTTGCTTTGATTCCAACAATTTAGATTTTCAAAAGAAACGTACGCTATGTTACAATAATTATGGTGACTTCAGAGCATGAACGCAAAACATGTATGTATAAATCAATGTATTGAAGGTATATCGAAATAATCAAAAATTATTTATGTTGGGCTTGTAACAACGAATAAAACTGTTTTTATGGACAATTGGACATTAAAAATGGGTAAGGTAAATTAAAACGAAATTTTTTTAAATAATTTATTAGTTTGTTCAATGCATTGGTGTATTATACTGCAAAGCTAACTAATTAAACATTGCTCATGACACTGTTATCTAGATTATGCCGTGTTTATAAGCGACAATGTAAACGATAGTGCAGATTATCCTTCACATTAATATGACAAATAATATGCAGGTGAATGCCATGCATTCGTGTTTGACAGAAACACAGACAGAAATATGCAATCAATCAGGCATCAAGCAGGCATCTTTATCAAAATAATTTTTTAATCTTCTAAAAGTTGACTTAAATAATAAATTAATTAAACTAATTATGAATAAAATTTTTATTTTCAAAAGTTGCTAGATTTTTAAAGGAATAGGTATATTAGTTTTAGTTAGGATTAGCTGTGCCCCGCAGTTTTACCCACATTGATCCGCTCCTGTTGGTCTGAGATGATATATAGCCTTCCTCGATAACACCGAAAAATTTTTTTTAATCGGACCAGTAGTTCCCGAGATTAGCGCGTTCAAACAAACAATCAAACTCTTCAGCTTTATAATTTTAATATAGTTAGATGTATCCTTAAATCCATACTAATATTATAAATGCGAAAGTAACTCTGTCTGTCTGTCTGTCTGTTACTCAATCACGCCTAAACTACTGAACCAATTGGCATGAAATTTGGTATGGAGATATTTTGATACCCGAGAAAGGACATAGGCTACCTTTTATTGCGAAATAATAATATGTACCACGGGCGAAGCCGGGGCGGACCTCTAGTTTATATATAAAATATGATACTTTCGGGAAGATTTTATTTATTACTTAGTAAGAATTCCCTCTACGTAACAATGATACAAATATCTGCGTATTCGAATTACAATGCAAATTTATTGAGTGTTGAATTTTATTGCAATACACGTGGGAAAAGTCGAAACACAGGAGAGAGTCGTTACAATTTTGATATGATTTTGACTAACCCAATATCTTGGTAATAAAACTCGATTCTTTTAATATAAATATAATTATTATTATTGTTTAACAAAAACACTAAACCGCATCACATGTCCAGAAGTGGACAATTAATTTTACATGATCCAACCGAAAACTTCAAATAAAAATAAATCATTAAATTTGTTCATCCAATCGAAGTAGACGGTATCAAATCCAAAAAAATCGAATTGAGATCCTCCTCATTTTTTGAAGATGGTTGAAAAGAAATAAACTATACTGCCACATTCCATCACATAATATGCCATGTTATTATCTATAAGAATAGAATAAAATAACTATTCATCTATCGAATAAATTATTATTTTGACGAGTTATGACGTTACATAATATATTCCTTGGGGAACATTTCCTGTTTGATCGTACGAATATGGCCACATATCCGCAAGTTTTTTGTCTGCGTATGTTTTGCATGCGTCATACATCAATTTATCTAGTGTCCCATCTATGTATTTAAAAACTCTTGAACTGCAACTAATTGGTATATTTTATAACTGCTTAATGCTTATTGAGAATAGACCTATGAAGAAATATTTTGTTAGTTAAATACAGCTTGGTTACAAATAGATTTGTGTTGAAGCAGCACTTTAAATCGACTACTAGATTTATGTCAATCCAGAAATTATCCTATCCTATCCCACTAATTTAAAAATTTAAAAAACTATTATGAATGCGAAAGTTTGTGAATATGTGTGTGTGTTTGTTACTCTTTCACGCAAATACTACAGAACCAATTACAATGAAATTTAGCACACATAGGTATAGAGGGTAACTTGGATTAACACATAGGATAGGTTTTATCCCGGAAATCCCACGGGAACGAGAACTGGGTTTTACTTTGAAAACGCGGGCGAAGCCGCGGGCGGAAATCTAGTGATACATAATTCTGTAAGTCGTTTTATACTCATACCTCGTTTTATACTGAGTTTAAAAATTGGGATTTAATTGATAGATTATTTCCCTTGAAACCTTATCCAATAAAAGCAGTGTTTGGACATGACACTAAAGTTTAAGAATGTATTAAAAAAAAACAATTGCAATATATGTCACAAAGGTGTAAGTTTCACGTATGCAGTAGCTCGTTATTCTGATATAGCTGTTGCATCGTTAGATTTGATTGCCTTGAGTTTAACTGAGGCTAACTTTACCAGTTATACAAGACGAAATAGCGTCTTCAGTTTCTGTTGTAGAATTCCTAATGAAACACTGCGTAAAACTAATTAAAATGAGTATGATTACGGATCAGTTAATGCAGCTAAATTTGCTAGGAAATTAATCTTACCGATTTTATGATATAAAAACGTATAAAAGCGTCTTTGAGTGGTCTTATGCATACTATTTCACGAATCACTTTTTTGTTATTCATTTCGTCTATAGTAATATTATAAAGAGGAAAGGTTTGTAATTATGTATGTATGTATGGTTTTAACGCATAAACTACCGGACCGATTTTGATGAAATTTGGCAGAGATAATCTTAAGACCTTGAGAAAGAACATAGGCTACCTTTTATTGCGAAATATGTACCACGGGCGAAGCCGGGGCGGACCGCTAGTTTATAATATTTACATTGTTTCGATTTAACATACCTGGACATAAGAACACATATTGTATCGATCTGACCATTGTCTGTTTCTTTAGGATTTATGTCAGTGGTTTTTATTATAATAGAAAGCCTGGTGCCTTGATTGTGATATGAGACCACTAAGGTAAGGTTTTCTTGGAAGCAATTGTATCGTATTTTTCATTTCATAGTAACAATTCAATAGAGAAGAGTCAACAAGAAAATATCGTTTTTTCTCTGGAGTAAAAAATATTTGGCAATGGCTATTAAAGTAGAAGCTGTGATAGAAGACTAATTCAGTATTGACAAAAAAGAAAGATAAGCAATTTTGCGGTGTTTAAAATATTTTAGTCACGTAAATTGGCTAAGTGGCAAATGATGTATCACTTAGGAATGAATCGTCTAACTTTCCTTAGAATTACATTGTTTTACAAACTTCTTATCCTTAAGGCTCTAAAGGTTCTTAAGGTACTTGGGCCTTAAGGGTGACTTTTATAACTTGGTCCTTTTGTTGATCAGTTTTTAATGTTTCACGTTTAGGTAATAATTTAATAATAATTTATCCATTTTGAACTTGGCAAGTATCAATTTAGGTAAATTAATAACGTGATTTGAAAAAAATAATATTTTTTGTCAAGGAATAAAAAACTTGATAACTTAATTGCATCAACTTTTTAATAATTATAATTTTTGAAGTAATTCTAGGAATTGGATTTAATCCAGAAAAAAGTTCAGAGCTACCAATAAAATAAATGAAAAATCTTTTTAATGGTTTACAATCAAGCTTAGAGAGAGCACGTTTTATGGTACCGTTTATTACCGCATCTGTAGATAAACGCAATAAACGCAATTGACGCAACTTTTCAGAATGTAGAGAGTAAAAAATTATGAATTTTGCAAAGACAAGCGAAAAAATATTATAGGTAATAACGTAGCTTGTAGTTTTTTTTTATGATGGTCCAATAAAACCGGATATAAATTTCGAATCTTTCTAAGGAGAAAAATTAGAACTTTTCTATGAAAAAATATTTAATTTTTCAGGATTAGGATCGAGCATAGCCTTAATAGTGTTAAAAACATTAGAGGAAAAATGACTGTTTTATGGACCCTAACTCATTATAACAATGTAACGTGATACGGGTTATTCAATGCGATATTCAAATGAGCCTGTGTAGGAATATAAAAAGGTAATGAGTCCAATTGAAATTCACAGCTCGTGCGTTTAGAGGGATAGTTCACTTTCTTGTTGACTCTGTTACGATGTGGTTTACCGGGTTTGTTTTGTTTGCGACAGCGGTTTGTGTTAGTTCGGGTAAGATCAATTAGTTCAGTTTGTGTTGTAGTGAAATCTTTGGATTGTTTAATGAATTACCGAAATTTGTATTTCGCTCAGTTCGCCAAAATGTTTTCATTCAGTTTGTTAATAAAAATCACGAAGTGTTAGATATAGATTTATATAGAAATCCTAAAGAAGTCGAGGAAGAAGTGATGAAGGAAAAGGATTACAGGAAATTAGTTTAAAATAAAATTTTCGTTTCAGATATAATTCAATCGGAAAGAGTGCCAGTGAATGGTAAGGATTATGAGCCAGGTTTTACAGATGATAGAATAGTGAATGGACAAAATGCTAACATTCAAGACCATCCGTACCAAGTATCGTTTATTGTGAATAATTCATACTTTTGTGGAGGATTTATTGTTAGTGAAAACTATGTAATGACTGCTGCTCATTGCGCTCAAAAGTAAGTGTTTTTCTACCTTCTTATTTTTTTTGTTTCTGGTAACGATTGTTATCCTAAATAATTTATTTTTGAAAAATTTTCCCACTTAAAATAAATGTGCTGTAAAATAAATTTTAATCTTGTTTGTCTGTTCTTTTTTATCAAACGGAACTGGGAAAATGTAGTTTTTAACGTTACATACATAGTATTTTATTTTATTTGTAGTGTGGATCCTAAAACAGTAGTAATGCGAGCCGGTAGCTCCTTCCGCAAAAACGGCACTCTAATAGAAATAGCGGAAGTAAAGGCATTCCCAGACTATGACAATCCACCGTTTGACAAAGACATCGCTTACATGAAGACTGCTAAACCCATAGAGTTCACAGATACGATACAACCTATAGCACTTCCTCCAAGGAATAGACCTGTTGTTGCTAATTCAAAGATCGTTGTTAGTGGATGGGGAAGGACAAAGGTATGATTATGGTGAAAGTTATTCCAAAACATTTACATGTAAAATGTTGCTAAGATGCTCTTGCACTCTGAAAATGTTATGAGGCATATATTGCAATCAATTAGCATCAGAAATTTAATTCCATTTAATCAAACGGTGCCATTTAATAAAGACTACTCTGTTAATGAAACGGCTTATTAAGCTGGCTGTACACAACATTATAACACAAAAAATATTGACAAGAAATATTGTTTATTCGGACCATAAATTATAACATTGTGTCATTTCCAGCAAGGTGCATCTTCAATCCCAGACAGGCTGATGGAGGTGGAAATGCCTGTAGTGAGCTTCTTGCAATGCTTCCTGTCTTATCCGACAGTGCTTACCCAGAACATGTTCTGTTCTGGAAATTTCTTCTTGGGTGGAAAGAGTACTTGCCAGGTAAGTCAATCTTTCACTTGAGCATTTAATTAGTTAGTTGAAGAGCCTGTTAGAACAATCATATGATATTTAACAATTATTTTACCTATTTTGTCATCTCAGAAAAATACAACATTCATACCTAAACGTAAAGGTGTTGTTTATGATGATGATGACTACGATGATGGTTATATTATAGGAAATTGTTTTTTTTTCCAATATCACTGTATATGTATAATTCATTTGTTCTTTCAGGGTGACTCAGGTGGCGCTGCCATACAGGACGGTATGGCCGTTGGGATCGTCTCTTTTGGTCGCGGGTGTGGACAGGCCCTATCACCTTCTGTTTTTGCCGACATTGCCTCACCACTATTAAGGGACTTCATTACCGAAAACACGGGACTATAAAACTCCTATATGAATACTTAGCAATTGAAGGTGTCATGTTATGTTTAATGCATACTGAGAAATACCTATGCTAATCCAGCCTAATTATGTAAAATTATGATTTAATATGGTGTATAAACCAGGCTTGTTTAAAAGTAGTGTAATATTGATACAAAATTGCGTAGTTGCTTATAATTGTCAGAGTTTTTTTTTATTTTTAATCGCTGTATGTGTCAGTTTTATAGGGTCAAAGGATAATGAACAAAATCATTTGAATAATATTGCGAGATAAACACGAACAAGGCAGGTTTCTAGGAATTGCTATTAAAGTACGATAATAATTTATTATTATTTATAGCACACTAATTAAATGTATTTATTACCCGATTGTATCAGGATGATTGCTTATTTATAAGAAGTTATACAAAATAAAAACGATATGCAAAAAGACAACGTTTTATTAGTTATTGTTTTAAAATCTACGACATAAACTTAATGTAAATAAATCTTATTATAGATGATAATAATCTAATTAACTCTGTAAATGTTTGTTCAGCATAAACAATTAAAATACCTTCTTACGAGAATAAGCAGAGAGGCGGCGAAAAGATTTTTAGAACTTCAGAAAATCTTTGAAATATCAATTTCTGTAAGCATTATTTCGGTGCAGTGCTTATTGATCGCGATATTATGGTTGCGATTTCAAGTTACACCTGTAGTTATATGATGTTGTTGCATAGATTACTAAGTACGCAGTTGCTAACTACGTAAGTTGCGGTCTCATTTTTCATGTTCTTTTTTTTAATTTTATTTTTTTTACATATTATGAGATTTTTATAAGATATATTATTTTACATGCATAAGACTTCCCTTTTTCTCTTTTATATTGTGGATTACGGTAAACTATCGTTGGGTAAGGTTTTCTGAATAATAAGATTTTTCACCAGTAACCTCTCCGACTATATCCCAAAATAATTCCTACTTATAATATTGGAAACTCAATTTTAAAGAATAACTTATTCAAGATAGAAATCATTATCTTTGTTTAATGTTTGAAAGGTGTGGGTGGCACGTAATTTTCACGATAATAATGACTTAATAATAATTTTTGTATATTTTCGTTACTTCAAAATATTTTCAGGCTTAAAAGAGTTCATGTTGTTACTACATTTTGGGTATGAAAATATATTATATTATATATTATTTTTTGTTAGTAACACAGCCTAGTTAATCCAGGAACAGTCATGTAAACATGTACTTTGTATAAAATTGACCTGTTTTTTTGTATTATACCTAAATTTCTAAATAATCAATGAGAAATGTGAAGAATACAATACGCTTGAAGATGATTTTGTTCTTTTTAAAACAACCATAAGAGGTCACTTTAATGGATGTGCTATGGCGCATTACCTTTTGATTATTTTTGAAGTAAAATTATTAACGAAAATGAAAATTTACTTTTCATGTATTTCTGCTTCCTTGGCATCTCTGAAATTTGGTAATTTGTGATATTATGAACATTGCAAGATTTGTTTGAAATAACTTTAATATTTGACCCAGTTTCATCTTAAAAAACAGTCTTGAAATAATAAAAATAAATTGCGAACATTTTCCTCTAAATCAGTGAAATTATTGAAAAATGTATATTGTAATATATTACCTTTAAATTTTTATGATAATCAAGTGGGATAAGTGAATCATATTATCTTTTGTTCGTTAAAACAAAATTTGGATGTATATTATTGTTTTTCAATACTGTTTTCTTTATAACATAATATTATTTAGGGCAGTTGAATAAAAATAAAAAGTATGTTTGAAAGAAGAATACTATAGGTTATAATATGTATATGTATACCTAAAATACGTATGTACAAAATTTAATCAATAATCATTTTAGCTAAAATCGTCGACTCGCGTTCAATAATAATTATAGGTAGTTAAGTATTCGTAAAGACCTAAACATAAAAAAATAACCAGAAGCAATCTTATTAATTTAACTTAAAAAATAACTAATGTCGAGAATAATAAATTATTACCTATGCTTTTTTCTACGGTCATTACGCAAGTTTAAAAATGTATGTTTCGGCATGATTTGCACTAAGGAAGGCCATCTGTTTCCGTTGTAACTTGTAAGGCATGTATTATTGTAAAATATATGCCTTGCAAAATATAGGTATAACTTAATTAATGTCTTGGAAACATATTTTACGGTTATTAGATATCATTCAGATACTTTTTTATCATATGTCACTAACTAGTTGAATAGTTATCCAGGTACTCTTCTTTTACCCTTAAAAGGATTGAAGTAGATTCGGCAAACTGTTTTCTCATAAATATGTGTTTTGTTGCTTTCTGTGTCTTTTGTAATAAGCCTCCTCATATATTGTTAGCAAGAATTCTCTAATAATATGAGTTTTATTGTCATTTGACTATGCTTAGAGCTCTATGTGTGACAGCTATAACAACAGCATTAAAATGTATATCAGGACGAACTTTCTCTATGTGAATAACATATCAGGAATAATATTTTTACGATCGTTATTCCCCATTTTCTTATACCCGGAAGCGCCTAGAAGCATTCGTAAATAATTTTACCGAGGATAAGGTTTATTTTACCGAGAATTTTGTTAAGATGTTGTTGTTAAAAAGTAATATTAATATATCGGTCGGTATTAATATATCTATCATTTTCTTGATGACTGAACTCTCGGATTACTTTTGAATATGTACTTACATAAATATTACAGTCACCAATATCACCATCATCTCAAATACTTTCATATCAAAGGTATATTTATATTCGGTTGCGATTAAACATTTTTAAAATATGTCTACTATTATGTAGTAATGAATGTAGAAGATATATTCTTTTCTCGGTTTCTCATTCCAAAGTATAAAATAAAACAAAATAACGTCATAATCAATATATTAAAAGTTATTTACATTACAGTCGAACTTATAACTAAATATCACAGGCTGTCTATCATGGATTTGATAGAAAACGCCACGCCAGAGACCATAGCCACTAGCGAAAATAATACTATGATTGCGTTCTTTATTACAATGATGTGGAACGGTCCAGTGTCCTTGTCCCATCGGAAGACTGTTTCTGTGATCGCGGGTAGAGACAGGCCGAGGCAGGAGAGGCAGACTGCCCCCACTAGCTCCATGAAAAGCTCGAGCCGAGGTATCGCACATGCTAGGCCAACTGTAAGAGAAGTTAATTTTTAGTTGTATAGCATTTAAATGCTTTGTAAATGAGAAATTATTAGGGTGGCCCATTATTCACGGTTGGCCGAGTCGTTGTCCCGGTATGGTAAAAACACGCGATATCGAATTCCGTCTCGTGTGGATTTTTTATTATTCTTTAAGAAATTATTATGTAATAACTAGAAGATATTTAATTTTTTAGGAATAAATTGTACTTCGTCGTTTTTCAATTTCTTAACGTGGAATAAGTTTCTTTCGGTATTTTAGGATCCAAAGTGCTTCTATGTTAAGTTCAATTGAATAGGTAAATTAATTTTTGGGCTTGAGATCCCTCACTAAAACTACATCATGATATTATGTAGATATGTGCTTTATTCTAAGTACCTACATATCTTGATATAGTTGCCAAATTATAAGTTGATTAAAAATACCAAGTAAAATTAAGTTTTGTATAAGCTTATTAAAATGTTAAAAATCGTGTTATATCTTTTCACCATTAAATATCAAGCATCTAATACGATTTGAAAGTTCATGGAGCGTGAAAGAATTTAGTAATTGAATGTGACCTAATTGAACAGAATATGTCCTAGTAAAGTTTCAAAGACTTTTGTTAAATATTTTCAAGTATTTGATAAAAATTCTTAACTTGTAATATAATATAAGTAATAAAGTTTCTTCTATTTAATCTTTAATAATGACTGGAAATTATCCTACAGAGTTTAATAAGGTCAAATTAAGAATTTGGGTTTCTTTTACAAGGTAATTGTTTGCTATAAAATATGTATTTGATAAAAAATAACAAGTACATATTTTGTCTAAAACTTTTGTCATAAAACTTTTCCACGATTACCGCTTATAAATAATAACTAGTATTTCGGTCTCATTAATAATGGTTTAAAAATGCATAATAAATGAAGATATCTCTGTTCTTGAAAGTGACTTAGGTGAGGTAATCAATTGTGAAGATATATTTTATATAGATGGCGACGAAGTGCACTGGAATTTATTTGAAAAAGCAACACATTTCCTATTCTATCGGGTCTATTGTCGTTACTATAGTCATTTTACTCTTCTTCTCAGTCGATAATCTAAATTAAAAATGAATCTAAATGTAAACTCGAGAACAGCTCGACCAATCTGAATTATTTTTTAACATTTAAGTTAAGGCACAAGGATAAGAACCTATGGAGAGAAAACACGAAAAAAGGGCATAAGGGCAGAACAACATCTGCCGGGACAGCTACTAGACTGTAATATATACATACGTATATATAATATTTTATCTTTTAAATTGAAATAAATTTTAGCCAAGCGATTCAGAACTCTATGCACCTGTCAATAAAGTCCCCGCCAGTCGTAGTCCCGCGAGGCCCCACCGGTGCCCTCTAGCGGGGATCTTGTCGCTGATCCGACGCCACGCCACGTCGACCGGCACGTAGAAGATCAGCGCGTATGATAGGATCATCACGAGTGCTACTAGGAGCTTGGCTGCTTGTGCTAGACTGCAAATAATTAAATTAATTAATTATTAATATGATAATTAACTATGTAATAATTAAGTATGTAATTAAAAAATATACGATTGTGAAGTGATTGTGTTATTTATTTATTTATTTACAAAGGATAAGCCAACAATTGTTAAAACTAAAGAGTAAAGACATACAACTTAATTGATGAAAGTTTAAAAAATACTTTGTTTAATATAATAATTATTTTTCTGGGACATTTAAAATTGTGTTAATTAATATTATACCTAAATTTAAGGCATGCTTTCAAATGGAATTAATGTGTACAATCATAGGAAAAATATAAGTAATTTAGACACAAGGATTGTTGCCAGATACAATAAATTACAATATTAAACTCTACCTTCTACGTTCTAAAATTAACAAATCCAAATTAATAATAACAAATAATCCATCTAAAGTCTAAACCAACTTACATTTCATCCTGCGGCAGGTTCAGCGTCAAACTTCCTCTAACCGTCTCTCCAAAGCTCAGATACCCGCAGAAACCGACAAATGCATACAATGCGACAACAGCACTCATCGCAATGTTCAACACGCCGGGACAGCCCAGGAACTGCTGGGGCTTCGTCATCTCGTTCTCTATGGGCATCACCACGCCGATACCTTCCATCGCGAAGAGACATGTGCTGTGGAAAATTGTGTTATTAGTAATTATGTTAATATCGTATTAGCGTAGTATAGAGTTTTAATATCTGTGCAGAATTGTTTCCCTGGCCGACAATGGAGAAATGCGAGTATATAGACAGCTTATGTTATTCTGGGGCTTCGTTTAGTGGGTGTAGAGTGACAAATACATCAATTATTAAAATTTTTCTCCTTTATAATATTACTAGAATATAGGATATAAAGTATACAGTTTATAATATTAGTAGGAAATTGAATATTGGGATTCGTAAAGTATTTATTGGCTTATACTACATATTATATTTTAATAGTGATTGTGAAATGTGATGACAAAATACGTAATATTCTTCTTTTATACTTCTCAGCTATTAATAATATCGGTTTTAATATCGAGGCAAATTTACTTAGCGGGAAAATGTAGCAGTGAGATGATTTTATTAACTCCATCGGCGTTCCAAATAAAATCCGACCAGGGAAATATTCATATAAATTCCTGAAATATTAAATGGAATCTTTATTTCTTGGTTCTTTAGAAAGGCCTTTTAATTTCATTGATAATTGTAACAAATCAAATCGCCACTGTTCAAAATAATTTGAACATTTTTATCTGAAATGTTTTTGAAGTTTAGGCGTGTTAAGTGTAAAATTTCAAGGTCGCGTCATGGTAATACCGTCACGTCATGGAGTAAAGCGACGATTTTGTTATCTTTGAATCTTGCCAAAGAAGTTTGACTTCTAACACGTGTTTAAATGCTATAGAATTTACGAATGTATGGTCATAGCTTAGGGTCATAGTAAAAATGCACATAATTAATCTGGAAAAACAGTAGCTAAAAAGGCAGAAGAAAAATTGGTTACGATAGTTGAACGTGACAACGTCCGATTGTGCTTTTTTGTCGCTCGTTCCACGCTCTCGCTTGCACTTCCACATAGGGAACGCCTCAGAGCGAGATAACGCCGCATGAGTCATGTTTTTTCGTGCGTGCAGCCGGCTCTATCGAATTATAAGACGTTGTCACGTCAAAAATCCTTTAATATTAATAACAGAAGATCGGTATGAATTCTTGTAGTAACCACACTACACGTAGGTGCTCCTTCCATTTCCAGTGACATTCCTTGGCTTAGCGAGATATCCCAGCTATTTAATGTTTCCATATTCGTATCCTCATTCCATGGAATTTGCATTGGAATTTTGCCAATTTTAGCAAAAGTTACAGTCTTTACCATATTTTTAGCTGAATATTAGGTTTATATTTTACTGGTATTAAGATTCCAACTTTAAGTTCCATCTCTGTCATGTTATTTTTTTGTAATTTAGTGAAAAATGTGAATATTTAATAATAATTACCATATACGAATTATTGATGTGGTCTAGTTTGTGATCTGGTGTGAATTCTATCCTGAAGCCTGATGTAATATTAGATACGAAAAGTTCTGTTTTATTTTGTTTCTGGGTCCTTTAGTTAAATATTGGTTAAAAATCATATTTTATTTCGTCCCATTTTCTTGATTTGAGGTTTCGAGTCTCTCCATAAGTTGGCAAAATAATGCTTAACTTTTCCAACTGATATGCTTTGGCACCACGCCAGAGCGAAATTTTTAAGTGCCATTATGTGACTGCAGATCGTTATGGATAGTTCAATAAATGTACACATAAATTCAGTGTTAAATACATTTTTTAAGTCAGTGACAGGAGATAAATAAAAATGGGTGTATATTGTTTACTTTCTGTGATAAGTATAGTGTTATATTATCTGTGCTGTGATCTTTTCAATTATTGGAATTTAAAAAATCAATAAAGTTTTTCATTATCTTTATTTAAGAATTGGTTTATGAATGTAGCAGTTAATGTTATGGCAATTAAATTCTTATCTTCTTCTTATAGAAACAATCTGTTAAATCTTAAAACTTACCAAGACTCATAACACAGTTACCTTATAAAATTCGGTAATCCAGCTATAGAAGTGGCCATATTCCTGCTGGAAAGTGGAGGCGGATCCCGCAAGCAGTAGTATATTGATATGCAGATGGACGCCAGCCAGACGAAGTTGGCAATCGCTGAGAACGGTACCAGGTACTTTAGCTTGGTTATCTGGTTAAGTGGTACCAGGACTACAAGGCAGAGCGCGCAGTAGACAGACACGGTCCAATCCGGGCCACCGTATTGGTCGGATATCTGGAAATAAGGAATTATTGAGATTATAATATTGATTATTGATGTGAATAATGTTTTCTGATTAGAATTTAAACTACGATTAGGAACTAAAATTTGTAACTACTCAAAAATGCATGTTGTATTTGCCTGTAATTGGATCTAAATCTTGCTATGCAAAATATATTATAAATATAAGATGTAATATATCTGTTGGCAAATCAAATAAAATAAAGATGATTATAGGAAGAATAACCAAACCGAACAAGCAATAGAAACACCTACCTATATTCTTGCAAAAAAATATAATTTTAATTTGATTAAATACCTGTTTAAAAGATTCCGATATGACAACAACATACACACAGCAAGCACCCAGATGTGTTACAGCCAGAGCCCAATCTGCCAGCTCTCTGAAAATCAATCATACATTGACTTGCATGTTTATGACGTGTCTATTAATTTCCCTGCTATATATTAATTAACAGCTATTATTAATGATTATAATTCAGCTGAGGTTTGGATGATGCCGCTTTTGTATATTTTTCTCCATTTTGGAAGAATTAGCAACGTTTCTTCTTAATTATTATCATTTTTACGTTTTCCTTTATCTTTATAAAATGTATCTAATTGCTTTTTACAATTTATAATAATTTTAGTGAGAGAAGTGAGTTTTTCTTTAGATGTCTAAAGAAAAATCTTTATTTAGATGACAAATATTTTAAACAAGATTTAAAAAATGTTATACTTACCTAGTACAAAAATCTATGTTTATAATCTCTTTAAATTAATGGATTAGACCTATTCCAATATACATATTATATTATTATATAATATAGGTCCATACATACGGTTATCGAGTTTCAATTATTTTCGATAAAAAAAATCAAAACTTAAACGCCTAAAAGTTTATGATCGTTAACTTTGCCTGTCTATCTACATACCTGTCACAAAATTAGTATTCAGTATGTTAATTATCTTTCTTAATAGTATTATAAAGGCGAAAGTTTGTATGGATGTTGTTTGTTAGTTGTTGTTTGAAGGCAGTTGTTTGTTACTCTTTCACGTAAAAACTACTGAACCGATTACAATGAAATTTAGCACACATATAGAGGGTAAATTGGATTAACACATAGGATAGTTTTTATCCCGGAAATCCCACGGGAACAGGAACTATGCGGGTTTTCCTTTGAAAACGCGGGCGAAGCCGCGGGCGGAAATCTAGTAATTGAATAAATATACCTGACATGTGGAGCAAATCGTCGCACAGGTTTGGGTCCGTTTTGGAAGACCAGGTCGCAAGTGTCCGCATATCCTAAACATGGTTTCTTTACTTCTACACAAAGTTGTTGTGACGTCTTTACCTGTAATAATAACACGCACATAAAATAATATTGTTATTTTAAAAACCTTATTTGATTATTACATATCTTTATTCGTACGATTTGTAATTGTTTGAGAAATTTCATTATTTGCTTGCTAATATACTACGTAAGAGATTTAAATCGCGTGGCATGAGCCATCGGGATACCGCTCTAATTTGAATAGGTCTTTATATGATATTTTTTCAATATAAATGTTACTGATAACTTATTCATAAGTTAGTAACTATAATAAGAATCAATTCATCCGTTTTCTTTATTTATCTGAAGGCAAATACTTTTTGAGAAGTTTTATTCCTATTCCTAAGTACTATTTATGAAAATTATAATTTTGGGACCTAAACTTAAATAAACGATATACATTATCCTTCGCACAAATTACCACAAGTACGTATTTGTGCCTAATTGCTACGACTTTAAACAAAGGCATAATATTTTATCGCAATTAGAGAGCATTTAACTCGTGCGTAAAACAGGAAAATCAAATCTCGCTTTTAATTAAAATTTGAAAACTTTGAAATCTACTCTCGTTTATTTAAGTACCTCGTAGGTTAATTTTATATTACTGATAATAGAAAAGATAATTACTGTTTTAGAAAACTTCTATATTCGTTATAAAAAAAATTACAGTACCTATAGGAAAACATTTTATCACACGCATGTTTAGTTTAACCTATTTAATCTTATATATAAAAATGAATCGCAAAATGTGTTGGTAAGCGCATAACTCGAGAACGGCTGAACCGATTTCGATAATTCTTTTTTTATTATATTCCTTGAAGTACGAGGATGGTTCTTATGTAGAGAAAACGTAAACATGTACCACGGGCGAAGCCGGGGCGGACCGCTAGTGAAAAATAAAAGAATGAGCATTTTAGGTAATTACCACATAAGGTTAAAGTAATTAGGTTATAGTTCATAAAATATCACAACCAGTAAAGTACGTAACACATCATAATAACAGCTGATTATGCAATAGAAATGGTGTGAAAACGAAAGTTTAAACAAAGGAAGCAAATTGGGCATTGTCGGCTTCAACTAGCGAAAGTGTAATTTAAAAACGTAAGCTTTATCTTCATTAACATCACAAATTGTACCTTATTATATTGATAATAAGGTTGAGTTTTCTGTACCATCCAAAATTGCATTCGGTAGCATTGTTTATGTTTAAGTCATTATCACTTTATGGTAAGTGGTTATAGTTCTAAATGTGTTGTAAGATTAGATTCTAATCTCAAGTTTTTATAGAGTGCGGAAATAAATTATTTATATTCAGAGGGAGGTTAATTCTAAATTAAAATATGCATTTAAATTAACGCTCTAATCATTTAATTAAAATAAATGTACAAAATCATTGTGTGTTGAAACTTCAATTGTATCTAGATAATTAATTTGAAAGATTTACGAAATTTTAATTTTCGTAGAAAATTTAGGCATGAAACTTGTAAGAGACAGTTTTTAATAAAAATAGAATTTTAAGATTTCTGTGATTTATAATCACAGAAATCTATATCAAAATTCTATTTTTGATATTCGCGAGGCAATATCCGAAGAATAAGTTAACCCGTGACGCGTCCTACGCACAGCGGGTGTGCGTAACTCAAAATGGTATTGTAGCGTCCTGCGCACAAACGCCTGTGCGTAACGCGGCCCGTGACATTGAAGGTCATCAGTAGAGACTTACAAGTGAATGTTTCCAGTATAAAAAATATTTCTCTATGCCTTAAACATTTATAATTCGAATCGACACGACTCCGAGACAGGCAATAGAGACCAAAACCACAAAATAAAAAAAAAGTGAATCATTGATTGAGTTGCGTCATCGGCCATAGTTTGTGACATTTGTCTTGTTCAACGAATATTTGGATTGTGAATTATGCCGAGAGGAATAATTAGATGAGTGATAATTGAGACGTATATTACTGGAAATTTTACGTAGAATACGTTTATGATATTGGTTTTAGGGATATTTGAAGAATACTCAGTGAAAAAGTGTCTCAACTTTTCAGTGCGGAAGACGCAAAATGGCGCTTTTTTTCTTGTTTGTGAATAATGGAGATTTGTTATTATTCATAGTGAAATACGTTGTGTTAAATGTGTGAAAATATAAGTGAATGTATTTGGCAATCGTGTAGTGATATGAAAACGTGAATATGATCATTTGATGACTCAGCATTATCATGTAAGTGTTAGTATGTAAGCAATTAAAATTAAAACAAAAGAAAATCAATTTTTTATAATTTTATAGAAAAAATATATCGTCATGATTACATTTTTATGCTATAACTAGTATCTTCCTCTTTCCAAAAATATATAATACATGGCATATAATTATAGAACAATAGGGTAAATAAAATTTTCAAACTCGGTAGTCATAAAAAAGCTAGATTTCGTGAACTCCCTTGACACTATCGGGATCGGTGCCGGCTGTGCGCCGGACGCGTAACGGGTTAAAACCAGTAGATAACTAATTTCAAAAAGTTTCAAACGTTGCCATAGCGACAAATTACTTATTTACTCGGACCACGCGCTATAAATGCCTGATCTTCCTTTTGTGATCATATCAAGGGTTTATAGTTTACTAGCTTTCTGCCCGCGGCTTCGCCCGCTTTGTCTAAAACCTCATAAATTATATACTAACCCTTCCTCTTGAATCTCTATCAATTAAAAAAAAACCGCATCAAAATGCGTTGCGTAGTTTTAAAGATTTAAGCATACATAGGTACAGAGAAAGCGAATTTGTTTCGCCTCGGGTTCGCACAAAAAAGGATAAAAAATAGAGCCTATGTCATTAAATTGGTTAAGCTTCTGGTGGTGAAAAATCGGTCCAATACCATTGTAGTTTATTTACAAACGAACAAACAAGACAATCTTTGCTCTTTAAATATATATGACTGCTTTTTATGAAATTGATTTAGAATATGTTTAAGTTCCATTACAAAAATCGTGTACATGTAGACAACAAAACTTACCAATATATGAATAACATGTCCACAAATTAATCCAATGATGATAGTCCCAAAACATCCTACTAATAAGCCGGCGTTTCTGAACGCAAGCGGCATGGCCAGGACACCAGACCCCAATGAAGCTTTCAAAAGATGAGCGAGTGCACCGAAACTCCTGTAAAATAATTTAATATGTGTAGGTAATAAATATTGAACAAAAGAAACACGAGAAAAAAAGAACAAGATGTGCGTTGAAAAAAAAACAAAGGAAACGCGCGAAAAAAAACAAGATACTTATGTGTTGAAAAAAACAAATAAATGCGCGAAAAAGGTAGTTTCTTGGCAGTTATTTTCAGCGAGAATTTATACTATAGTGGTACGTGGACGATTCAGACGCGTTTTACAAAATAAATTTTGTTATAATAAACATTTTTCTTATACAATTAAATGCATATGTTTTTGTAAAAGCATTGAAACAAGGAGATGACGATTATAATAGAATAGAAGATGTCTAGGAATTAACCTAAAACTAGCTTTTACAAATAACAGATAATGCTAAGAATAGTAAATCATATAATATTATTACCTAGCTCTTAAATTTAAATTCTGTAGACTAAAAAGTTATATGATAGTCGGCGTATTTATATGTGAATAAAATAAACTTACGATGTATTTGATTCCAAGGGTCTGTTTTTCGCCGGCTCGTAGGGATCCAAATCTTCTCTCGAGCCATTGCAAGTTAATTGTATTCTGTAATATAATAACATAAATTTAATTAAAAATATATTATATCCTAGCATAATTGCGCATACCACATAAAACAATGCAAAAACATAAATGCCATACAGGTAGAAATGAAAATATAAATTCAAATGAACAAGGATTTAACTAAAATATTACTCATGTCATTATACTTAATTACGATTTGATTTAATATTACCATTGTCCTATGTGTAATATTGAAATGGATCGTGATAAATATCAATCTTTATAATCATAATGGAAAACGATAAAATATCAACTTCCATTACAATTTATAACGGCACACTAATTCATCGGATAACAATAAAACATCTAGTAACTATAAAGAAATGTGTAGCTTTTCAATAAAAATCAATTAACATCGACCTGTTGAATATAATTCTCTTTTTATCGCGAGTTGACATATTCCAACAACGTTCGAGCCTCCAATCACCTCAAATCGCTTGTAAAAAACAAAAGCATCACACAAAACGTGACAATTTATTTCCAATACGATTGTTCAAATGAAATTGATCCCAATTTAACATTTAACGTGACGAAAGATGTGTTTTTTATTGCGTCATCTAAACGTGCATCTTGTGATCATTTTGCGTGTTTGTTTATTAAGAATTACTTAGAATATAATTATTCTAGTGACTTGATTTGCGTAAGATTCGTAGAAGAAAATAGGAGAAGTCCAATGTAGGTAACTGCTATAATTAGACCTCTCCTTGCAAGACAATGCCAAAGAAATAGAGACCAATTTATTAAAACAAAAAATTAATCCTTCATGAAAAAAAAATGTAAGTATATTATAGTCTAATGAAATGCTGGAGAACTGCTCTATTTTATAATTTCCTTGACTGCTCTACTTTAAAATATAAAATATTTTGAAATTAACCGACTTAATTACAGTGACATTTATTTCTGAGGTCATATTTCTTGTCTTGGAATAGTATAACTGTAGGTCAAGTATAACAGAAGATTATAAAGCCATAACTGTAAAACCTTGGTTATAGATAAGGTAAAGATGTCTTCGTATTATCTTGCCAATATAATAAAAACATATATAATATTATCCTCAAAATTGTGGGAGTATTATTGCACGCCTCATAAGCGAAGCGTTGAGGTGGGTACTACTGTCACTTCGCGCAAAACATCTGATTTTTCAAACTTATTATGTATCATACATTGCACTTGTAAGATAATACATACACACACATATTAAGAAAAAACACTATTTTTAACGTTCATGATATTTTTGATGTCATTTTTGTTATTTAAACTAGTTAAAAAACAGTTTAAAAAAGTTCTGTCTTGGACGTCCGTGTGTCTGTATGTGCGGATCCTTTTTCTTGTTAACACGATAGCGACCGAAATACTTTACTAATCGAGTCTTTTTTTTTCTCTTACGCTTGAGTATGCTCAGGAATAGAACCCTTTCATTTTTCAGGATCTGATTCGATGTGGTTTAATTGTTATTAAATAAACAAAAATAATAATTAATAAATATTTATTAAAAAAAAATTATGAGGCGTGCACTTTTGGATTTTCCAAATTATTTTAATCTACATTTAAATATGCAGAGGGCTGTCTTAAGTATTCGTTTACAATTTTTACCTGCACGCATTGTGGCACTCATAATATCTACAATGCAAATTTGTCGATCGCAAGTTGTTTCATAGAAATCCATAAATTATATAAAATCCTAACTATCACGATAAACGTAGTTTTGCCTTACTCTTATCTCTTAGGCATGAAAGATAGATGTTGGTCGATTCCCAGATCTACCCAATAACACAGCTAATTGGCACACAAAATTTGACATTGACCTCGTAAAACGGACAGATTTAATTCAAACTGTATACAAGTATCATCGATGACAATAAATAATATTACGCGTTTGTTTTTCAGTTTTCTAAAACAATATTTATTTTATTTTAAGCCACATTGAACGACTGTTGAGTCATTCGTACTAATCTGAATTTCGGCAGCTTCGGCATATTATATCACTCACAATACAGCCGAACTAGGCTGTATTGTGAGTGATATATGGGCATGATTGTAAATACTTTTGTTTTGTGTTTTTGATTGTAAAGCAGAAATACACTTGACAAACCTGACTCTAATTACATAAAGTATCATTCCATTTACTTACTCGTTAATAACGACAAGGATTAATGACTTGGAATATAGCCTTAATGATTTCCGTAAATATTCGTTGGAATACTTATAAGTATAATTTTAAAGTATCTTATATATTTCTTACTATATAGGTACATACTCATAAAAATTACTTAAAAAATGATACACTTTCCTTAGAGATTAAATCACAGAATTTTGCAATTTTGGTTTAAAGTAAGTAATACTGAAAGTTACCGGGAAATCACATTCGCGAAAAGAGAATTGCCGATCTAATATTAATGTAAACTTATCGATGTAGTTTGTGCAATAGCCTGAGGTATTATTGAGCTAAAAGTAGGAGTATTGAAATGGAGAACTGTAATACTGTTTTCGCAAGTTACGTCTATACTTAGATTGATTTTAATTGGAGACAAATGTTGCCGTAACTAAAATAAATCAACGTTAAATTTTATTAGCTAAGAAGTGATTGCAAAGACTGCTTCCTACACAGTTTAACTTGAAGAAACAAATCATACAACGAACGTAGAGTTCAACATCAATGTATTGTATTGTCAGGGAAAACCCCCTTATGATTGTAGTCTCACAATGGTCTAATTGTCTTGTTAATCAAGTTGGCACGCAGAGACAGTCCATCTTAATAATCCGTCATCTTGGATTGTGGTATGTGACAAGAGGACTTCAGAGTTATTGAGTGGCCAACCTAACATTGCTATGTAAATATATGATATTGCATATCATTTTAATAATAATACAGTTGATAAGTGTCTTTTTAATTTTAACATAACAGCATTTGCATTATAATATATGACAGGGTGACCATATTTCTTATACACTATAAAATGATTGTCTTGTTAAATAATGTTATAAGGAAAACTAAAGACGAGTAAGAGTTGTCCTTAGAACCTTGTTAACCTTTTTATAAATTGGATAATTGAAACGCAATCTTTCAACTGTTAGTCATTATAGATATTTTTGGCCGTGATAGAAGGAAAAGCAATGGTAGGTTGCAGGACTATAATATTATTGCTTCAATGCTATTTCATGGTCACAGGATAATCTCTGTAGATGTCCTGTGGGGATGAAATAGAAATTCTTATGGTAAGGATTTCACAGTTCATTCTGAAAAACTATAGTGAGAAAATGTTCCCGTACTCATTAGTCGTCTTTAAACCATCCTTTTTTGTTGAAGATGTAAAAAATAATACTATTCCGTGCTTAACTACGCGACAAGACTGCTTGCTTGTGCTTTTGGTCTGACCGTACGACATTGATAAATCCCGCCTAGATCCGTCAGATTGGCAGGCATTTACTTGTGTTCACTCGAGGCAAATACCTAAATACCATTCTATAGTAAGTATATAGTGATACAAATAAACATTTCTTCATTGTATACAGTTTTTGAAGTGAAACTTCTTAATCGGGGTTGGAAAAAAATTTAGTGTCACATTTTTTCGTTACGCGTGACATTTTTCCGTTACGCGCCATCTTGTTCTTATCCCTACCACGCGTGATTCAAGGTTATGTATTTCTGTAAAGTTGCATATAGTAATTTTTTTTTAAAAGGTCATAAAGAAGTTTCACTTCTTACGTGTGTACACTAGTACACGCACACATTTTTTTTTAATTTCATCTGACACTTTTTTCAAAGTTAAGTAGGTATTGGCAAAAGTCCTATACAAGCAAACAAGTATATTTAATTTGTTATTAGAAAACTCATGATAGGATTGTCTTGGAGAATAAAATTGCGGCTATAAATCTATAACAAGACAATTAAGTTTTAATTAAACCAATTATCACACATACAACGATAATAAATGCAAGTTAACTAATACTAGTGGATAATATTGATTCTCCATCATATCACAGACTACTAAATAGTTATGTAATTGAAACGTCAAATATATACGAAAAAAATACTTTCCTAATCGTAAGTACGTAAAATTACTAAACAGAAAGTTAAATAAATAAATAGGATATTCGTAATAAACTAAGTTCGAGGTTACACTGAATTAGCGAACACGTGTGTGGCTGAATCAGAAATCATAAGTGTATTAGCTCATTACTTGTATTATGTACCGAATTATGTTAGAAACGTGGGAGTATGTTTTGTAATATGTGATACGTGTATCGAGATGTATTTGAGTTACATCTGTATATTTTGTTTAAAAGATAGAACGAGTATTCTAAACCAATTCTATTCATATTTGTTGGTAGAACTAATAATCTCTAATAGTAAGGAAAACTTTGGGTATTTTAAATTTTAATCTATTCCACAAGCAGAAACATGATTGTTTGGTTATTAATTATTTTTCGAAAAAACAAAATAAAACTCAAAAATTATTCTTAAATTTTGATGCGATTCTTTTTTTACATAATAAAACTGCAATACCCTCGGTAACCTTTTCAAAAGCAGGTTTTTATACTTCCAAATGTAGAAGTTGGCTCGTTTTGAAAGTGGATCATTTGGCAAGTTTTGAAAGTACCATCAATTGTTGTAAATATTGGCACAGTAATGCGTTAAGGATATTGAACTTTATGCTTTTAACGTTACTCAATCTATATTCATAAAGCTGCAGCAGCTATGTAACAAACTCTTTAGTTTGTTTGTTTGTACGCGCTAATCTCAGGAAACACGGGTCTTATTGGAAAAATAATACTACTGTTTTATAGTACACTAGTAGTCCGCCCCGGCTTCACCCGTGGTACATGTTTCGCAATAAAAGGTAGCCTATGTCCTTTCTCGGGTATCAAAATATCTCCATACTAAATTTCATGCAAATTGGTTCAGTAGTTTAGGCGTGATTGAGTAACCGACAGACAGACAGAGTTACTTTCGCATTTATAATATTAGTATGGATTTATCCAGGAAGGCTATAGATATAATCACGCCAAGACCAATAGGAGCAGAATAATGCGGGTAGAACCACGGGGCATAGCTAGTACAATATACTGTATATCTAAGAGAAATTTAACCGGATATTATATTATTACGTTGTTATGTTTGTTTTTATATACTCAATGGATTATCTCTATAATAAAGAAATCTCTGAGGTTAATCTTGCGTTAATATTTAGGGTTACAATTCCAAGAAATTGGATTGACAAAATACAGTAACATGTATTGAATCTTTGGGTGGAAGCCGTAAGAGGATCAATTATCCAGTGAGGGTCATTGACTTGGTTGTTAGTTTATACATGTGAAAGGTAACATTTTATTTCAACAACAGTGAAAATGATTGCTTTTTGTCGGTTTTATAATTTGCCTTATTTACCAGACTTCAGGAACTGACCGTTATAAGACAGGATAGAATTAACAAGACTAATATATTTATTTACAAAGTTTGACATATTCATTAATTTTAATTGTTTTCGATTTAACTAAAATTAATAATTAACTCCGCTTGTATATTATAAATATCAATAATTACATGCATATGGGTAACAAAAGCCCTTGCTGTAATTGCTTGTTTTTCTATAATTTATATCTCAGTTCGATATTGACAAAATTTTCCTTCTATTATAAACCGACTTCTAATTGCTCAGTTGAATTCTACCAAAATACTTGTTATTTCAGTTTGAGTTTGATTTTGAGTATACTTACTTAGAACTGTACGGGTCCACAGTTGGTCGTATTGGCGGTGCGCCATTTTCTTGTCCAATCGTCATCTTTTCCATTTTCTTTCTTAAACTTGAATGGCTCTGAGATCTCTTAGTTCTTCACTTTATCTTCTGCATTGCCACGACTGTTGTCTGAAACAAAAAAAATTAAATATTCAATTTCAATAGTTTTGATGATTTCGTCCTATTTATGTGTGGCTATTTTCTTTCTTTCAATTACTTGGCTTATATACATGATAAGCTTTACTTTGTATAGGAACTAAATATTTATGAATACTTGATGACATTATCTATTCACGATAAAGAAACAAAATTCTCATCTTTTGATTGTATACTTTAGCACGCTATAGATAACGCGTTGTAAATAAATGTAAATGTTTTCAATTTCGTCTTTGTTCAGTATTAGAAGGTACATTGTCGAGATATGGAGGCCACAATTTTTTAAAGAGGAATTTTATTGGCCTGTAAAAATCTGCGTGGAGATTTTTAAAACAACAATAAGGTTGTTGTTAAATCAAATAAGTGAGCAAGCACTGTTTCATGAAGCTAAATGGAGCTAAAAGCTAGTTTCTGGACTTCAAATTGGAATGCAATAGAATCATAGTTTTATGCTATGAAGGTATGGCCCGGTATGGCAAAAAATCGCCTGTTCAAATCCCACCTCTCGAACGAATTATTTTTATTCTTTAAAAAATATACCAATACTTTTAGTTTTGGATGTAAACTCATAATAATTAATTAGCCAATGGACTATGTATCCTCTATTCACAATGTCTAGCAGAAGATTTCCGATTATACTACATCCAACGTTTTAATTATACGTACAAATATAAGAAGAATTTGATGAACCCAATGGCCTTCAACAAATTTTTCTCCAAGCTAATGAGCCTGATCGAAAGTCGACAATGAATAAAGAGAATTTGGAACTGTTCGTGAAAAAGTGTAGGTAATTAAAGTAAGAAACTATTAATTGCCCGTCTAGAACATTCGATAATTAATTAGTTAGACTTTTTACATAAATTTTCATTTTCAGATACTATTTTTTGAAGAAGGTAGGTGATAATGGATATGAAAAACTATATTGTTTCTTTAAAATATTTTGAGAGAGATGTTGAGATTATTTTTTATTTCAAACTCAAACTCAAACATTTAATTATTCAATTAGGCTTCTTCTAGAAGCACTTTTGAATCATCATAGCATATTTTTAACATTTACCATCGAATCGGAAAGCAGTATCTATGTAGAAGAACCGTCAATACACTCTACATTATAGTTGCTCTCCATTTAACGTTTTAACTATTACAAACTCTCAATTATAAATATAACAGTAATTATAATTATTTAATCTATAGGTACTATCAATACTAATATTGTAAAGCTGAAGAGTTTGTTTGTTTGAACGCGCTAATCTCAGGAACTACTGGTCCGATTTGAAAAATTCTTTCGGTGTTAGATAGCCCATTTATCGAGGAAGGCTATATGCTACATGTATATTATCGCGCTAAGACCAACAGGAACGGAGCCACGCGGGTAAAACTGCGAGACACAGCTAGTACCTACTTCATAATATTATGTCGTACATTTTAATAAATGTAAATGAATTCTTAATTAGTTTCAGTTATTAGGTAAATGTAATTAGGTAAATACCTATATTACAAAATACCATTTGTACAAATAAAAAAATCAAGCTATTTTCAAATATATTTGCTGATATGTTAATGTCATTTTATACTGAAATGATAGGATATATATTTATTAGTATAATAATACGAAAATACATATTGTGATTAATATTATAATTAATTATTTTTGATGTAAAAAAGACGTTAAGTCGTCGTTATAGCTCAGAGGTAAAAACCGCCCATTTCAGAAGCATTCATATCATGAATTCTTTTATGTGAAATAAATATGCTACATATTGAATACAACAAGAATGTGAATGTTTTTAAACATAATTACAATCTAAATTCGTATTAAATAAATATTTTAATACAGCCAATTGTATGTTCTTTTCAGAGTATATTATCGACCTTAAAATCAACTACAAATTGTCTTTATTTGCGTTTTACGTGAAGTTTTATATCATGTTTATTTTGATAACAATAAGGAGATAAATAAAAATACTCTCATTAAATTGTTTCCACGTGCACAATAAACATATTAAAACTGTACATAATGAATGACATCTAGAGAAAATATCTGTTAAAAATACTTCAAAATCTATGTTAATTTTTTTTGTTATCAGATATCTGTGTGAATAGATTTATTAATTGTTGAATTATTGGTTTTAGACCAAGAAAAAAAAAATATACCGGCCGAATTGAGAATCTCCTCCTTTTTTAGAAGTCGGTTAAAAAACATTATATTTAAGGCTTGCACATATTATTAACCTTAAAGAAAACCTAAGAAAGTATGAATTCGATTATATTTAAGCTTAACCTTACCTTACCTTCAACATTTTATATAAGTACAGGATGTTTTAATTATGTATTTCAATTTCCACCAATAAAAAATCTTATAATTATTTAGTGTTTTAACATAACAAACAATGTTTATAATAAAGAAATTAAATTATTTTGAAGCACTCACCGCTGACAGTGATGTCTATTGAGTGTTATCGCGAACGTATCTGTTATCAAATGAAATCACGTGCAATTAACTAGCGGTATATACAGGGTGTTTTATTTTGTATTCTATAGATATCCATAATAATATTATAAATGCGAAAGTAACTCTGTCTGTCTGTTACTCAATCACGCCTTAACTACTGAACCAATTGGCATGAAATTTGGTATAGAGATATTTTGATACCCGAGAAAGGACATAGGATAGGTTTTATCCCGGAAATACTACGGGAACGGGTTTTTCTTTGAAAACGCGGGCGAAGCCGCGGGCGGAAAGCTAGTATAAAAATAAAGGGAATACCCGGTATGTAAGCAATGAGTAAATGTATCTTTAAACATGAAGTTTATTTGTTCTCTCAGTGTTTATCGTGGATCATCGACTGTATAAAAGTAAAGGGTATTAAGTGATGAGTATTGTTAAATCTGAAGTTTATTTGTTCTCTTAGTTAAGTGTTTATCGTATGAGACAACAATTAGTTTAATTAATAGTAACTCTTTCACGAAGGAAAAATACTGACTAAATGAATAAAAATAAAAGAATATTTCTGGACATTAAATAGAACAACATTACAATAATATTAAAACTACATAACTGTACAATAAAAAGTAGATAAGTAGGGAATTAGATCCATTTATTTCTATTCTTAGAAAAGTGCCTCTCGCATTATTTTCCAGTAGCAGGGATCAAATCTGAAATCCGACTAAATTATTCGAAGAAAGACGGTATTATTATATCGTAAGACCTTGTAGAAGGAAAGTTTTTAGTGAATAAAACGAATATCTTCATAACCAGTTTTGACGATTCCTTTACTTGAAGAAATCATAACATTTCTGTGTAATACGTTCTAACCGCTACACTGAAATTTTGTTTGTAACCCGAGTCAATCTTGGGGAAGTCGAGACTAGCGGCTTGTCTACACCATCATCCCAATGCTAGATAATAATATTATAAATAGGAATTTTTGAAGTGAAACTTCTTTATCGGGGTTGGAAAAAAATTTAGTGTAACATTTTTTCGTTACGCGTGACATTTCTCCGACGCGTGATTCGACGTATTTCTGTAAAGTTGCATATAGTAAATTTTTTTTTGAAAAATAAGGTCATAAAGTAGTTTCACTTCTTACGTGTGTACACGCACACATTTTTTGTGTTTATTACTGTTGAAATATTGATTTCATTTACAAAAGTTTCTCTCTTAAAAAGCAATTACGTTTCTTACACTATACGTGTGATTTATTGCAACGACCTTTTTTCTTATCATGCACATTTGGTAAACCTATTGTGAGTCCTGTATACACTCGCCACTTGGTAACACATGTTAAACCTTGTGAATATTTATTGTATAGATTCCTAGAAGTACGGGTAAGAAATACTCGAAGAGGGTCATAAATAAAGGTATAATTTTGAGTGTTATATAGACCCTAAAATAGTTGAGTTATATAGCTTTTTGTGCGTAGTTCACTCGTATCCTTCAGACTGTTAAGACATACCTTCGATACTCTATTTGAAGATAAATAAAGTGACTATCTTCCTACAACAAAGTGCTTGAATTATTTACTAAAATTAATCACACCACTATCCATAATCCCAATAATTACGATTTAAATTAAAACATCTATATGTGTGTGTTTTTTTAATTTACCGCGCAGAGCTAGAACGTGGGTTACACAATAATTTATATAGTTTAGCTATAATATATTAAAATGTATACATAATATTATATTTATTCCCGTAAATATCGAGTTTATGATAAATCGTTCTACTATTACATTCTCCTAGGTTCGGGCTAGACCGCTTGACCTAAATAACATTGTTTCTATTTGCAATAACTTGAGCTCGCTACTTTTCGTACAGAAAATCAATTCATGTTAAGGTATGTTGTTAATAATATTTATGTATCATCATAGTTTAGCTACACGTATTATGTAACTACAAAATAAGCTTTTTTGTTTTTCTATTATAAAAAGGAAATTGATCTTGCACGACAATGTTTAATGAATAAAAAGTATTTAACCATTAACACGGTGAGTACTGAATCAACATAAGATATTGAAACGATTTAAAAAAAGTTAATTTCCCTTTTTCGCGAAAAAAGTAAAAGCAAAGCTAAATGATAGTTAAAAATTCAAGTAAATTCGGTATTCAGTCGTTATATAAATTCTTAAAAAAATATGAATGTCTATTTATTTACTACTAAATTAATTATTTTGAAATAGAAATTAGTTTGATTAACTAATTCCTAACCACTATACTTATAATTAAAACTTAAGTATTCAATACAATATGTACTTTTTTATATTGTAATGAACATACAAAAGTTCCTACTATTTTATAAATTATAAAATACCTTTATGAAAAATTAAACTAAACAAATGTCTTTTGAAGTGACATGTTTTTATATTGCTTCAGGCTAAACCTAAACGATTAAAATTTCAGTTAAGAATATTCTGGGTATAAAATATAATACAACAAACACTTGAAGTTTGTCTGTCCAACTTTATATAAAAGTTCTAAGTCATATTGTTCTACGTTCAAAGAATGTTTCAACTTTGACTTTGTGAGAGACTTTGGGTCGAGATCATGTACAGTTTTAGGATTTTGATATTAAAGATCATTTTAAGTTACTGTTTACACAAATAATGTTTCTTCTAAGACTTCTTGTCATTTATAATTATATAATAGGTACGTAAAAGGCGATTATTAAGCTATTGCATAGCTTTTATCTCAGACTTTGAGCGCGGCGAGCGAATGTAAAAATTCCGTAACGAAAAAATCTAACACCGTCCACTCCAACCGGCACAGCGATGCGATGCTAGGCAATAGCTTTACCGCGGCAGTCCTTGAGTGCCACACGTATTTTTTTTTGACGTGACAACGTCTTATAATTCGATAGAGCTGGCTGCACGCACGAAAAAACATGACTCATGCGGCGTTACTTCGCTCTGAGGCGTTACATGTAAGGCAAGTGCAAGCGAGAGCGCGGAACGAGCGACAAAGAACACAATCGGACGTTGTCACGTTCAACTATCGTCAGTAAACCGACTTTACAGCATGGACTAATAGAATATATTCTATTAGTCCATGCTTTACAGACAACCAATTTTTTTAACAATAATAAAGAACACCCTGTATTGTTTGGCGAGTGATTTATTTTTTAATCAGTGTTAGGCTATGAAGGAGATTCCTTCGTACAAGCTCAATTAAAAGGTGTTTGCTAGCAAAGATATTGTAGTAGGTACATAATAAACTAACAGGTAGGTACATAATAAATGTGATAAACTGTGTGTATGCCTTTACGCATTTAAGGAAAATGTTTGTCTTATTTTATGGGAGTTTTGATACATTAATAAATTTAGGAATTGATAAGAATTAACTACGGGATGTAGACGTGCGACATTTTGGTGCGTGTTTGGTGGACTGTTTCAGATAGTATAATATAAACAAATCTGTGGAATAAACTATAAGATTGTAATATTGTATAGGTACTGCAATAACGTTTGTTATTGTTACCATATTGTTACTATCCAAATAGAGTTTTTATATCTTATCAATCTTTATAAATCTGTATATTTGTGTATATACAGATACCCGTATACGTAAAAATAGCAATTGTTTCGTCATTCTTAAATATTTTTTGTACCTACATTTTGGTGAAAGTACATTCTCACCAACATAAGTTTAATAATTTTTCGATTCTTAGAGTTATTTTTATTAATATTTTTTTAAAAGCTACGGAATTCGACAAGGTTTGGGCTTATCTAGGTTATTATTTATAAGCAGTTACAACCACTTGTGTACGATTAGAAATTGATAATAATAGCTACCTGTACCTTCTTGGGTTAGCTGACATAATATTAGGGCCGTAGATAAATCACAGATTACTAAATAGTGGATAAATCTTAACTTAGGTACCTACTATATAAACGAAAATGCATCGCCGAAATGTAGGTTAAATGTGTTTACTTTTTTTTTGTTTCTGAGTGGCTTGTATATTTTTTTTCGTTTGTTATCAATAAATATTTTATTTATTTATATTTATATTTTTAAATCATGGAAAGTAATATCATTAATAAATGTGGGATTATATTATGGGAAACGTAACGATGAAAATGGCCATAGAGTTTATAAAGCTATTTTTCATTTGACCAGCTTCGTCGTCGTCTTCGTCGTCGTTTCAGCCGTGGGACGTCCACTGCTGGACAAAGGCCTCCCTCAGGGTTTTCCAGGTTGACCAGCTTATTAGAAATAAATTCATCAAATAAGATATCAAAGGCTATTGTCATACATAAGGTTTAATTGTAAGTTTGTTTGTATATATTCTTAAGTTAGTAGTAATAATACTGAAATTATTAATTAAAAATTATAACCACACTACGATACGTCTGTTAAAATTGAAAATTGTTTTTTACAAATCAGAAGTGGTCTCAATTGATGGTATTTTTTCCTAGACTTATTTTATTATTTATGTATCTCTTTAGACTCAATGAATGCACTCAAAGCTTTCATTTACCAATTAGTAGTAAAATGAATGCGCTTAATTCAATTTTCCGAGTTAATGAATTCCGCGATACTTTCCACCCGAATGCAAGGCAATAGTTGCATGTAATTAGCTTAACTTATGCCTCCATTAGCGAGCCGCTTTCTAAATCTATACATGTATATTGATCGATGGATTTTCTATAGGTTTTGTGGTAGCTTGTTTTAAAGGAATCTGAGTAACAATTGAACAGTGTCATTTTGAATCATTCATTTTGGTCAATCGTATCGATCTTGGTATCGATACAAAGGATCCTCGTACTTACCAATAAAAAAATGACTTTTCTTTTATATAATTTAACATACAATGAAAATTTCAAGCTATAATTAGCCAAAACTTTTAAATATCTGTTTCTTTATTCGATATCCATAATGTTTCTGCTCAAGTTTATTTACTAAATTACGTGCTTCAAAAGTTAGTGATCTTCAAATTAAAAGATTTTTGATTTATTTAAATTGTAAATTAAATGGTTAATTATTAATCGCGATAGCATTTATTGCATAGATACATAAAAATATTATCATTTTCAAGTCGCTTAAATACTTTTAAAATAAAAATCTGCCGTGAAATGTGTCCGGGATGGAATTTAACTTATTCACTTAGGATGTGATGAATTCGCCGCGTGTGCAGATTAAGGCGGTTAAATTAGAATTAATGATAAATAAAATGTTTTTAAAGTATGCTAATTAAGTATGTCGGCCCAGAAATTACCGACAGAATCATTTTATTTAAATAAATGGTTCTTTTCATAAATAAATAAAAAAATGAAAGAAAATGAAGGAAGAATTAAAATAATTTGGAAAATCCAAAAGTGCACGCCTCATAATTTTTTTT
>CAJQZN010039740.1:40390-64734 GCA_907164685.1 Colias eurytheme
TATTTTTTACCCCGGGACATAGGATAGGTTTCATTACGGAAATCCCACGGGAACGGGAACTATTCGGGTTTTTAAAGTGAAACTTTTATTACATCGTCTCAAACTTTTTGGTCTGTGTAGCGCATGTCGCGTGTATCGCGGCTGCCGAGTAGGTATACCTACTCGGCACGCGACATGCGCTACACAAAGCAGTGTTCGGTACCGTTCGAACAGTTTCACTTTTACCGTGGTTTCATAAAACCACACAACATTTTTTCTTTGACTGCGCGGGCGAAGCCGCGGGCGGAAAGCTAGTCAAATAATATGTTATATTATATGATAGGTAATATAATATGATAATCCTGATGGAGATAAGGGAATTTAATAATATTATGGTATAAAAGAGCTATTTAAAGTTTATAGTTTAAGACTGCCAGTTGTAGTTTTAATATTCTAGTTTTAAAGCCTATAAAATGTTTATTTATTCGCTAGTCATAAATGCACTATCCCAAGAATTTCATTAAGTCTGCTTCATATTTAATATCATTTTATACAGCAAAATAAATAAAAAAATCTATTATAATATCTACTTAACTAACATACTAACATGTCTCTTTTGAGGAGGATTAAAACATGAAATTACGCAAGTGAGAAGAAAAAAAGAATCAAGTACTGTGGAAGACATATATCATGAAAATTGATATGAGTAAACAAAAAAAAAATAATAATAAGGAAACGGAAATGGCAGAGAACCAAAAAATTCGACGACATGTGACATCTGCTAAACCGCACTTGGCCAGCATCAGCCAGCATGATAGATTAGCTCTTAACCCTCATGGGGCTGTTTTTACATAGGAAACAGAAGAAGGCCGAAAATATTTATTTGTTCATAGAGCGCGCAATGTCGTGGGTAAAAGCTAGTTAGATTTAGTCTTATAAAGGAGGCTTAAATGTCCTTGCTCGGTAATGAAGTTGCATCTTATTACTTTTAAATGATATCGGTTAATAGTTATTTAAGTGATCGAGTCCTTAATTAACCGTTTATTTAAGTTAATTCATAATTTATAAAGAATTTTAAGTGGTACTTAAGAGATTCTAAGCCATAATTACATTATTATTACCCTAAATTTAATTGGTTGCTATATTTTGGTTTCACTTTATTTATTGATGTCTTCTTGTCTAGTCCTTCCATTTCCTTTCGTAAACTTCTTTGATAATTTCCGATTCTTTTTGAGACTGACAAATGTAACATCAAATGCTTAACAATATTTTTAATATCGTAGTGTTTGTTAAATTCAGATATAATATATTTCCTCTATTCCATGCCTTAACCCTTTCCTAAGAAAACTTATATTAGGTAGTTGAAGATTATCACATTCTCTATTTTATTTTTCATATACTTGCAGTACCTATCCATGCAGTTGATCAGACTGTTTTCCCGCGTAAATTCCTATCTCTCGGGAATCCCGGGATAAAAAGTAACCTAGTAGTTAGTTTAGGATGGCAACTTTTATGTTGCTTCCTCTATCGCCTGCTAAAACTGGAAATAAGTTCGGATAATTAGCTGAAGGACAGACGGAAAAATCTATCAAAAATAAAGTTTGATTTTAATGCTTTTTTTAACTATATAATTTCACATATGAATCTCGTTCACCTTCATCGACACAAAAATTTTGAAAATATGATTCATAAAATTTACATAAATGAATATATTTTAATTTTTAATGCATTAGTTTATATGCGGCGTGCTAAAATTTTTATAATGCACTTTTATAGCATTATTGTATTATTAGATAACAAATATTTAATGGTTATTCATTTAACTACTTTTGAAAGATTCAATAAGTGAATGTTTTGAAGTATCCTTGAGTTATTCTGTTATCTTCTTATATATAAAAATGAATCGCAAAATGTGTTGGTAAGCGCATAACTCGAGAACGGCTGAACCGATTTCGATAATTCTTTTTTAATTATATTCCTTGAAGTACGAGGATGGTTCTTATGTAGAGAAAACGTAAATATTATGTACCACGGGCGAAGCCGGGGCGGACCGCTAGTTGTTTATAATTTTGCGTTGTTTCGTTCTTTGTTACGATTTAATTGAGTAGAAAAATAATTTCAAGGGTATTAAATTCCAGCAATAACCTTGTTTATTATTTAATTTAAGTATGAAATAAATCGAAATTTAAGATTGGCTAGAAAGAGAGATAAGCGTAGTTAGTTAAATAGTTCAAAAAGACAAAGTATTTTATTCGGATTTTATGAAAATGCCTGAATATTATTTATAGTTGACGAACTACGTCAACTATAAAGGTCTTCTGTTTAAATATAAGGTTTTTACGTTTACGTAGCCTTCATCAAAGAAAACCAAATTTCGATGACGTACATTTTTTAATTGAAAAATAAATTACACTCACCTACAAAATCTAATTAACAGTCGATAAACAATTAAAAAATAGACTAATTGCATGAAAATTCCAAATCGATACTTCAATAATTGAAAAATTAAAAATACTTACAATTAAAAATAAATCCTGTTACACACTCTTCACTTAAATTCAATTGTACTTTTACACATATAATTTATTTATTTATTGTTCATCGAACATATTATTTACGATGTTATTTTCTGCAACGCGTGCGCACCGCTCTCTGTTGATCAAAACATTGGCTCGTACATACAATATCTTTGTTGACAATCACTGGAGAACCAGTATAATTTGACCTATACCTATTAAGAATTTCAATGTAATTGATAGAATAATTAGTTCAGATTTAATTGGTTCGCGAATGTATTGAAAAATTTGCATTAGATTGGTCTTGAGATTTGTTGGTAATTGAATTGTATTTAGAGTATTTATTGCCTAACTTATCCTTTCTATATTATAAATGTGAAAGTGTGTTTGTGTGTTTGCTCTTTTTCAAGATGTAATAGAGTGATTTTATGATTTGATTTTAGTGTCTGGACATCTTTTTTCTACTATATAAAAATAAGTCGGGTTTCCCTTCCTGACGCTATAACCGATTTCCACGGTTTTGCATTCGTTGGAAAGATCTCGGTTTCCTTGAGGTTTATAGCAAAGAAAATGTGTCTCTGGTGGCGAAACGGAGTTCACCGGGTTTGCGAGTAACTTATAAACTCTTCTTAAAACTAGTTTTTACCGCGGTGAAACATTTCATTCCCATGGGAATTTCCTTTGACTACGCAGGGAAAGCCCCAGGCCTAAAGCTAGTAAACAAAATAATAAGATTAGATTTAAAAGTGTACCTATATAATTAGTGGTAGATAGGTAAAAGCTAACTTATCCCACTCACTTATAATATATCTGTTATAACTAAATGCAATTAGACTACAGGCCCATGTTGAAAAAGTTATGGGTCATTTGAACCACCAGGTGACCTATCTAGAACGATATATTTGTCTCCATGTCTCCGTGATTTTTGTACGGCGTTGCGGAATAACGGATTAAAAGCAGTATTGAAATACATAATAATACTATGACACAGATGCTGTACAAAAATAGTGGTCCACAAAGTCGGAATTTATTTTTATTTTCCGACAATTGCCAGGGTAAATTTGGTCATTAGATTTTGTACGTGTGACGGCATAGTGCTGAATCTTATTATTTTATGCTCTTATATCGTTCTAGATAGGTCACCTGGTGGTTCAAATGACCCATCATTTTTTCAACATGGGCCTGTAGTCTAAATGTGCATATTATTGTTTTCGAGTTTTACTTTACTTAAACAAACTCATAAACTTATATTTCCTCTTTGTTATATTCGCGTATTCTCTTATATTTTAATTAATTTAGCCATTTGAATATTTATGTAATGTACAATTGTACAAACGTATTACAATGTTGTATATTTTTAAATGTTGTAATTTTGAGCATAACAATGCAATATTATGTAAATGACTGTCTGTTATCATACAAATTTTGTTTTTTTTTGTCCTTCACTTGAGTAGGTTCCGCGTAAAATTAAATTATATTTATATATTTACTGTGGATGGGTGCACAATTGCAGCAAAATATAGTTAAAGCTAAACTTGCTGTTCTCCGCGGTTTTACCCGCAGAGCTCCGCTCCTGTTTGTAACGAAAAAAAATTTTCTTGTCACAAAAATTTACTACATATTTACATTTTTGTACTACATTACATTTTTGTGACAAATAAAATTTAATTTTTGCGCACGCATATAAAATTTGGAAGAATTTGGCATTCCAGAAGTAAATGTTCGCCTCGGCTTTTTTTTTAAGTTTTCAATATTTTCTGAATTTCACATTATCTAATCCAGGGGAATACAAATACAAGAAACTCAATAATTCAGCCATTCTTAAATTATAAATAGTTTAACTATCACGACTTTCTGCATATCTCTAGAAATTCTACCGTAGAGGTCGCGCGTAATAAAATGAAGCTAATAAATTATTAGGACAAAAGATTCTATTATCCCATCCCATATAAAATGATGGAAATTGCGTTAATCTTCTTACAATTAATCTGCCTTGGGTATGGGAATCGTTTCTGTGCCGAGGGAATAACTGTTATCTTGTGGGAAATAATTCGTAGAAATGTGTGACAAAAGGTGAGTGTGATCTGACTAAGATTTACGTAGGTTTTTCTTTATTTATGCCAAAGTGGGCAATCTGGCTGGAGGGTTGCTGGTGTAAGCGATTTGCAATAACCTATAAAAGTTTGAATAGGTAATGCATACGCAAATATGTTTCTATAATAAAATTTAATGTTTTAACTTTAATAAAAATAGATTTCGCTCTATCTGGTTAAGCACCTATACAAATTTAAAGAATAGCGATATATGACACAGATAGCAAATTAATTATCAACTTCAAATTACATTCATCTCTATATGATATTTAAACAATGGTGTTACAAAAATATTAAAACTTTGCTACATATTGTATTTAGTTATGATAGGTATATTATTATGAAGACGTCGATTAATAGATATAGAAAAAACACATTACATAGTTATTTAAAAAACCGTCACCTTGATCGATAAGTATTTTTCCATATCCAAAAGGCCAAAATTAATATTATAATTTATAAACAAGCCATACAACTGAACTAATTCCCGTTCCCTTAAGCCTTCAAATCAATATATTGCGTTGATTCTTTATTATAGGTAATACACACAAATAATATGTCGAAGTCATTCTCTCCAACTATAGATTAATTTATGTAATTCAACTAGCTAGAAGAATGTAAGAAATATACCTAATTACGTAAGTGATAGGTACTTATGTTCAACTTTCGGTGTATTTGACAAAATTTCTAAGAAACAGTTTCGTATTTTCTTACTAGGTACGTGTAGGTACTTATAATTCGATCGAATAATTGATCAGATCGACCGAATAGAAATAGACACAAATAAAATATGGTCTTATGATGAGGCTATCTCTTCCAGTCAATTGGAATTTAAAATAAAGCGGTAGGTATACCTACTTATTTTGTTTGTATATTTTAGCATTTGTAAACAGTTGTTTGATTAATTGAAATTGTTTACAGTCAACAAGAACTTGTCATCATTCATCTGTCATTCATCTAATTACAAACGCTCCAAGGTGACGTCACATAACCATTACCATGGTTTTTCATATCAATTCATGGAAAATAATTTCCCCATCAAAATAATTATTTTAATCAAACAAGGAAATCAATTTTGTTATGAAATATCAGTCAAGGATATTTTGTAAATGGTTCATAATTGTCTTTATGATTGATCCTTGAAGTAAATTTAATATTAGACTATCAATATCATTCATCAGTATCAGTTTTATTTATAAATAAAATGTTAATAAGTATTCTTAGGGTTGTTTGAGATAGGGATATCTCTTATTCTTATATATATAAAATTCTCGTGTCACAATGTTAGTCTGCATACTTCTCCGAAACGGGTGGACCGATTCTCATGAAATTTTCTGTGCATATCGGGTAAGTCTGAGAATCGGCCAACATCTATTTTTCATATGTACCACGGGCGAAGCCGGGGCGGACCGCTAGTATAGGTATAATATTATATACTTCCTTGTTTTATAATATGCATAGGTAAGTATGGTTGAATGGATGAATGTTTTATGTATGTATGTTGTTGCTGAAGATTATACATATTATACTAGCGGTCCGTCCCGGCTTCGCCCGTGGTACCTACATGTTTAAACTATCCTATCTCTCAAGTTGGATCGAATTGCACATGGTGTGCGAATTTTATTATAATCGGTTAAGTGGTTTAGGAGTCCATTGAGGACAAACATTGTGACACGAGATTTATAATATATATATGATAAGATAAGATTTAATGGTATATTTTATGTGTTTTATTCTTCATCACTTCTAGTAGTTACAAATTGCGATTATGAGAGTACTATTATTACTTTTTATGCAGACTTTGTCGTTATATACGTTTTGAAGACGAAGAAGATGAAAGTCAAACTTCTTTCTACTCCAGGAATGGAATAGTGTAGGTATGTCTTCTGGTGGGTTACTTGTGAATATAATGAATAAACGTCTATAAGTGTCTATACTATATACCTGTAAAAATAACTTCAGTCAAAACTCACAAGATTTTAAAGAGAATTCACGATGCGAACTTCGTAAATTTTCACACCTTTTACCACTTCACTTGAAATAACAAGGAAAAAATCCTTTCAAATAAATACCGTTAGTGCAATAAAGCCACTAATATAATAAAGCTTTTGGGTTGCGAATAAAAATAAAGCGAATGTTTGCATTTGTAATTCACATAAACATTACGGGGCAAAACGGTACCGTTACGATATTTAAACTTTTACTGAGTTAATTAACAAGTAGGGATCTACTAATATAAATGCGAACGTAACGCTGTCTGTTTGTCTTTCATGCTTTATACGAGATGAAGCACTGAACAAAATATTGGTGAAATTTAGTAATAAAGTAAGGTGAGTATTGGCTGAAAAAAGGATACTGTAGATATATAAAATATGACTTAAAGAAATTTTACTTATTTAATAGCTACCATCAATATATTATTACCTAGTACTTTCGTAGTCTAGTACTTTCATCAATCTAAAGTAATTTAAAGTAGAATCTTATCAATAAAGTAAGTAAGTACTTACTGAAAAATTATAAAGAAGTCTGTTACAAAATATCTAGCATTAAATTGGAAGATCTTATTATAATAAATTATTGTTATGATTTTCCCCAAAACTGAAGTATTATTGTATAGTTTGTACTCACTATATTAAAAGCCCATCTCTAACTCTATTAGTCTCGAGTAATGACTATTTTAATTGCAAACAGTAAAACCACGTAAAACTTACGGATTATTATATTTGATGAAATGATTAAATTCTATTTCACATAAATTGGATTGAGATTTATTTTAGGATCATTAAAATTTAATTACTAGCTTAAGCGCTTAGACGTTTAGTTGAATTTTATCAGCTGACATTGTAGTTTTGTGTATAAGTATAGAATAATTTAAATAACTAGCTTTGTGTTCGCGGCTTCGCTTCTAGTCTTCGTTATCAAGTAAACTAGGGCACACATAGTTTAGCCCCATTTAACTTCAATATATTTTTTTTATTATCTAGTTTAATTTATTTACAAGTCTTGTTATTTTTTGTATCAAATTTTCATCAAAATCGGTGTAGGCATGTTTACTGTAATTTACTTAAAGATTTACGTATGTACGTTTTTGAAAGAATAAAATATTGATTTATTATAAGCTAATTCATATTCTTCTAATGATAAAATCTACAGGTCTTATCATTTTACTAAATTTTAGGTAAAAAATGAGGCATGTTTCCATTAATGCAAGGGTAAAATTGCATTTACAGCTTGGTATTCGTAACATTAGCAGATGTGATAGAGAAAAGGCAGATTTTAAGTATTCATTCGTTGCTATTAAATTTGCATAGGCGTAATGAATTGCGCTGTAAAAATGTCACATTTGAATTATTTACAGTAAAATTATTAAGATTTATATGTCCATGTAAGAAGTCTTTCAGTATTCAGTAAATAAAAAGTAAATCATCTCAACCGTGATTTTTCCTCAGCACAGAGCACGCTTAACATAAGCATTAACTTAAACTGACCATCCGTTCAAAACTTGACATTGGCAGAATCCGTCCTCACTGGGATCGGGAGTTACCATTTGAAAAAGAAGAAGAAGAAGAAGAAGAAGATTTATATGTGAACGTGATAACGCAATATGGAGAATTCAACCCAAGCTTATTGATCTGATAAGCATTTACCGTGTAAAGTTTTAGCAACTTATTTTTAGCAATTTTTGAACTATTGTCATCATAATTCAGTTGCAAAATATTTAATAATTTGTAGTTGAAAAACACAAAAATCAATAGTTTTATGAAATACTTCAGCAAAACAATTGAGGGACCGAACTATGTCGATACCTAGGTATTTTTTTTATATTTAGGTACACATAATACTAGGAAGTTTATTCCATAGTAAATGAAAAACAATCATAATAAAACAAGTTATTCTTTATTCTATACACAAAATATAACTACAACTATATTAAATATCACATTCTAAACAATTCCGTAGTTAACCTGTAACATACATGCTGACAAACTGGACGGAGATTGTATTGCTTATAAAAATGGCAGAAACTTAATTAATTTTATTCTAGCCTAACTTTGTTAGACAATTAATAGAAAATTGGGAATGTACCTATTGACAATTCAGTAAATTCACCAATAAGATTTGAATACTTTCCTTTATAAGTAGCAATAAACTTTAAGCTTTACATCTATTAGCATAAGGTTTTATTTTACTTGTAAAGTATCAGGTATATAAGTAACATAGTATATGTATTGTTGATCGACTTTAGTATTCAGAAGACCTACATTTAAGATAAAAGAAACGTACGCATTTAGCAAATTACCATGACTTACTCTTAATTAACAGTTATTTACTCCAATTCTTTCGCAATTTGTTAAAATGTTCCCATTTTATTTTTTTTATTGAATACATGAATAAAATTGTAAGAGCTCTTGATTTCATGAACGAGTCAGAAATTTATCGAAATTCCATACATTGGAATTGAGCATCGACAGTATTATAAGAGAAACGATAAATATTTGTAAAAGGTAAAGTAAAATATTCATCGCGAATATTCATGAAGTAAAAATATTTAAAAGGTTTTAATATTTCAACAAATTATAATATACACATATACATTTGTACGTATTTTTTATTTTTTTGCTAGTATAATGTAAATAGGTACTGTTTTATGGTCAAGGGGCCACAAATTTATGACATTTTATTTTGTAATTATTTTCTTGATGGTTATTTAGAAATATTGATCTCATTTTGGTAACATTTCAAAAAAAAAATATACAATAAATTGAAAATTCCACACAGCATCCTATTCTTATATTAATTTCGGAATAAAAATCATTTTGATACAGAAAATTCGGAAAGATAATAATATTATCAAATTCTGTAAGTACTGGTTTTATAAAAAATAAAAATGAAGAGTTTGTTTGATTGTTTGTTCAAACGAATTGAACTTACCAATCTAAGTATTCATTAATTATTATTTACTAGCTTTCCGCCCGCGGCTTCGCTCGCTTTGTCTAAACATAATAAATTATACATATATACTAAAACCTTCCTCTTGAATCACTCTATCTATTAAAAAAAACCGCATCAAAATCCGTTGCGTAGTTTTAAAGATTTAAGCATACATACGGACATAGGGACAGAGAAAGCGACTTTGTTTTATACTATGTAGTGATTATTATGCTTGATAAATTAACTTCATCGGGAAAACATATACAATACAACCAATAGGAGACATAAACGCAACAACCAATAGGAGATATTATAGGCAATGAAAAAATCAAATAATAAAAAATAATATGTGAAAAAAATCCTTATCTGGAACTAAATTTTATTATTGTATCCTGTGTCCTTCCTTATTACGCATTCCAGACGAAGTTGCGTGGTTCAGCTATTTATTTAATATATTTATATGGAATTTTATAACTAAGTATTAATATGTACTTCCCGAGAATAATCATTTACATTCCTCTCTACCATCTTTGTATTTTTCACAATTTTAAAATCTGTTTCTTTTACTTTTGATTTATTTGAAATTGTTTAATTATTTACGTAGATAATATTATTTTGTCGTCGAATTATTTTCATGCGATTCGAATATACTTATGTGCCTTTACTTTCATTGAAACATAAATCATTAAGAAGAAGAAGAAAAAAGTGATTTTTAATATTTACGTCATGAAACGGCATTTTAAATAATACGTTACATAGATATGTATAGATCTAAATAAAAATCTGATTTTTTTTTATTTCGACTGGAAATCCTATAGATTCAGTAAACATTTTAAAAGAAAGCTGCCAAAACATATTTGTTCACGCTTGTAACCTTGCAGCGTCAAATCGCATTAACTATTTTAGAGTCGTCTAGACTTATAAAATAGTATGTTAGTACACAGTAAAATATTGTTAATACAATAAAAATCTTAATACATAATATTAGTTATTGAACAGCTCATTATTTGTACTTATTAAACATTATTATATATACTTACAGCCGCATATTAATTTTATTAATTACATAATATTTCAAACGGACAGTATCAATATTTATATAACAAAGACCACAATCTGTACCGTACATGCAACTGCACGTCAAAAATAACACTACCTATTTAATTTGTCATCATTTACAACCTGGCTTTTACCAGCGTCAAAATTATTTACACAACTAATTCTATCCTAAACTTAAACTATCATAGCGCCATCGTATCATTCAACACACTAGTAGCATTCATTTCCAACATTGGAGCATTAAACTTCCTAATCATTCCGCTGATAGACGAATAGGAGCCTGCGAATAAAGCGACCATGGAAATCATGGTGATAAAGATGTTCTTGAAGAGCTTCCACTTGAAGATTCCCAAGCCCCTGTCCCAGTTGTGCACGGTGTCAACGATGGCGGGGGTGAGAAGGCCGAGGCTGGAGAGGAAGATAGCGCCGCAGAGGTTGATGAACAACTCCAGGTCGGGGAACGCGGCGGCTAACGCAACTGTTGGTCAGAATTTAGCTATGTTAAATTTGCAATAGAATAGAAAAGAAATTTGTCGTAAGCTAATGATTTGAAGAGACATAACAAACAATATACCGGTTTAGATTTTTGTATTTTAATATAATAAAACTTCTTAGACCGGCTGTTACAGTAAACATTATCTTTATAGCTATTTTATTCAATATATTTGCACGAAATAGAGCCCTAATATAATTATTAATACACGCACAAATTGTAAAAAAAAAAATGTAAATAATATTAATATGGACTAAAAACTTACCAGATCCTATGACACATCCAGTTCGTATACTAATTTGGGTGAAGTTGTGGTATTTGACAGCAATCTTGTCTTGCAATTGGCGCCAAATCATTTCCATAGGAACGTAAAATTGGAGACTGTATGTGAAGAGAATTGCCAATGCCATTAGGATCTTTGCGCTTTGGGCAAGTCTGAAAAAAATTGAAATAATATAGTTAACGTATCGGTAAATTTTTAAGATATAGTTGACTACGTCGCAGACATTAACATGTGACACAAAATTAATTAACGCAATATGTTACATGATAATGAGAAAGATTACCATAATATAACATTTTAAATAATTAATTAAAAGATCCAACTTAATTAACAAATTCATATTATAATCCGCACAAAAAAGTGCCATTAGATAAGAAGCTTAAAAGATTCTACGAATTAAGACATTACTTCGACATTTTAATTACAGGTTCTGACCGAATCTCTGTAGTAACATGGCGAATCACTACATAAATTAAACTACTAATATTAAACTTACATTTCATCTTGCGGTAGATTCAACGTGACACTACCACGGACGTCATCTCCAAACTTCATATATCCAAAGAAGCCCACTATACCATACAGAGATATCACGATTGTCATAGCCACATTCAGTACTCCAGGACAACCCAGGAACTGCTGAGGTTTGGCCATTTCATTCTCCACAGGCATCACCACACCGATCCCTTCCATTGCGAAGATCACCGTGCTGTAAGTAAAATTAATTTAACATATTTTCGCTTATATTTAAAATTTCAGGGGAAGTATTTCCCATTTAGAAGGATCGGATAGGCTAAATTAAGTTCTTCTATTCTAACAAATATCCTAATTATTTACCTACTTTATCTAATCCCTATCTTTTCAATCTATCTTTTCAATATAATGATCGTCTCCAATAAGATACCCACCCTTGATAATAAACATAACTGTATAATATTTTCACTATTTAATAATGAAAGCAAAACGATTATTAAAATAGTGTAAGTATTGAAATACTCATAATTATTAATCAGTATCAGCACAGACTAATAATACGTATACAGTATCAGCTATTTTAGTTATTTTCGCAGCGAGACAAAATAAGTCATTGAATTTTCTGTTTAATATTGTTTCACAAAATATTTGGTTCTCGGAAGGAACTTTAATAAAGGCCTTATTCAGGAATATCTATTAGAGATCATATCACGAAGGAAGGAAGTAAGCCCAAGATAAAATGGCCAATGAACGATGGATAGGGAGAGGCTTAAGGACGTTGGCCTTTATAGGGCTTCTACGATGTTCACATCAAGGACCCGTTGCTAGGCAAAATATTACTAAAATATTCTGTATATTAGAAACGTTTACGATAAAGCAGAAAGTGGGGATTTTTGTACTTTGATACGGTATCGTTATAAATTCTTACACATTACATATTTTTACACTACATTGAATATGTGAATGACTGGCAACGTTGATTTGGTAGAAAATAAGTGAAGTTTTCTGTCCGTTTGTAGTGCATGCGGCAAATACATTATACATCTGTTTTACTGATCGATTTTCTTTAGGGATAAATAGGTGATCAGCCTTCTGTATCCTGCCAAACCCGATACATATTTTTTGTAAGTTCCCACTCTAAATTAAACCCAATATTTGTTTGTTCTACCATTCTAATTAATGTAGTAATGTAAACCAATCAATGTTTAGAGCAGTGTTAACCACAGTAAACATATTTGGGAGAATAATCATTAATTAGGCTACTCGTGCCGACTCATCTCTTGTATTGATAGCACGAGTATTCAAGGTAATCTTGAGTTTAATCCTTATCTATAATCTATTATGTTAATGCTGAAAAGCAATTCATTTGGCTTTGAACTCACTAAAATCCTATTTAATGGGTCACTAGTTCTAATAATCCTGATAACAGTTCAGCTGATATGTAAATTTCGGCTTCATTGCGTATTTATTAGCAACAATTTAGAAATGTTTGAGTGGATTTGGATTTATAAACCTTTTAGGGTTGTTTTTGAAATACATACTTTTATTTATTCAAACTTTGGTTTTTGTTTGTTGTTGAATATGAAAGCTAGAATTAATTAGTATTATTCAATTAAAGAGATATTTTATTTTTCATAAATAATAATAAACCACAATGTTTACGTTAAAACAACATTACTGTAGTTTTTTGTTCAAGACAAGGAGAACAAAAAAATTGGTTGTCTGTAAAGTCGGTTTACTGACGATAGTTGAACGTGACAACGGCCGATTGTGCTTCTTTGTCGCTCGTTCCGCGCTCTCGCTTGCACTTCAAGCCTTACGGAACGCCTCAGAGCGCGAGGTAACGCCGCATGAGTCATGTTTTTTCGTGCGTGCAGCCGGCTATCGAATTATAAGACGTTGTCACGTCAAAAATGTCAAAAATGTCACGTCAAAAAACTAGCTTTCCGCCCGGAACTTTTTTACTTGAACATTATAAAAGTAAGTACTTTTATTAAAAAAAAATTACGCTACACATTTTTAGATGTAAATACACCTATAATTTTCAATGGACTGTCAAAAATACTGGAAATAAACGATCTTTGAAAGCTTAACTATATAAACAAGGAATTACCTTATAAAAAGTGGCCACTGCGTCACGCTAGCCACCATCTCTCGTTCCGTGGGACTTGGCAAATCAGTGAAGATATAATACATTGTGATCGCGAAGCATATCACCAGGAAGACATTGGCGATCGCTGAGAACGGCACCAACCACTTGAGGTTCCGTATCTGACATATCAAGACTAGAGGTACGAGAGTCAAGGCGCAGTATGCTTCTACGGATAGCTTGTACTCGGGTATGTATTCGTCTAGTACCTGAAAGGATAGAGTTAGTTATCTTATTGCTTTAGAAAAATATAGTTTAAGATCCCACCGCAGGATTCGTGCGTTCATAGTTTTTTTATGAAATCAGAATTTTATGGATATTTATAATTAGGAGAATATACATATATCGACTAGGTTTCCAGTCAACATTTCGCCGCAAGCATCGTGTAACTATCGGGGATCTGGTACTCATAGGTGTTATTGTATAATGTATAATATCTCAATAACTTTAAATTGTGATTACATAATGTTTAACTCCAATTTATTCAAGCTTCAAATTTGTTTAATGACAAATGTACAAAAATTGGGTTTATTTTAATAAAAAAAAATCTATTCATATAAATCATGATACATTTTCTATGTGTTGACATACATAATGTATATAAACAATAGTATTGTTGTAAGAAAAAAAAAAATAAGTTACCTCTTTAAAATTCTCTGCTATAAAAACGATGTAGACGCAAAGAGCTGCCAAATAAGTACACGTGAGTGCCCAGTCGATAAATAACCTGAAAAAAGGTTCCTTGGATAAAAAGGAAATTATTGACAAGTTTAATTAATGGAAAGGATATATTGCAGACACTTTAATAACCATAAAAAACTCATTTCCAAGCCGTTTTATAAAAACATGTTATGTTAACTAGTAACTACGTATTCATTGATAACTTTTTTTTAAATATTTGTTAAATAAACGTAGATGCACGATTAAAGTTTAAGATGAAATTCTCATTTCCTACCCGTTTTTTCAAATATTTGTATAAGTGTATGTAACACTTCAAAATTGTGGTATAAAAGTGAAGGATTTAGTTTTTCAATTCTACAACTTCACATTTTTACAACATTAACAAAAAGCAATTTCATGTTGTAAGGGTTCATATATGTGCGTCTTCTTCAAAATGTCTCCCAAATGCCACATTAGACTAGAATGTAAAGATTTCTTTAATTTTTTGTCATTTGGGTGTATTAAATTGTATTAAATGCTTTTAGTCGCTATATATTATATCCATTAAAATATTAAAAAGTAACATCATACAGATAAACCTAAAAACTACTTCAATAACATTGAAAATTGTTTCAGCGATAGAAAACATCGCATTTTTAGTCCTTATATCCTAGAGGGAGTTACTAACTTCTCGTGGTGAGTATGTACATAGTACATACGTAACTCAGAATTGGACAAACCATATCAAAATACGAATATAATTTCATAGTAACCTTGCGAAGTTAGCCCATGGTCTTAATCGTTTCGGTCCAAACTCAAAAGCCGCACCACAAGTTTCAGCGAATCCCATAGATGGCTTTTTGGCTTCCACACAAACTTCATGTGATATTTTCACCTGAAATTAAATAGGAATTCACTAACAATCCCATTTTGAAAATATCCTTTAAGTAATACGATTTCGTATGTATAATCCAACAAGCTGTTCCCCGCGGTTTCACCCGCATTGCTCCGATGCTGTTAGTCTTAGCGTGATGATATAGAGCCTATAGCCTGCCTCGATAAATGGGCTATCTAACACCGAAATAATTTTTCAAATCGGACCAGTAGTTCCTGAGATTAGCACGTTCAAACAAACAAACAAACTCTTCAGCTTTATAATATTAGTATAGATTATGTGAATAGTCCGAATGAAGTTTAGTATCGAGATAGAAGGTCCTTTATTAAATGATGGATAACGCATCATTTAATAAAGGATGTATGCAGTATTTCTTATAAATTCCGATTTTTAGATAAGCGTAAAATTGTTTTATTCTACAGTTTTATTATTTATATGTAGTTCAAGTTCAATTGGATTCGAATTAAATTTAAGTTTGAATTTGAAACGTCGAAATAGTCACTACAATATAGAAGATCGGAGCTCTACTTTTTTGACCTTTTCTTGAAAAAATATAAATGATGTTATAATTAAAACTGGTCTAATTATATTTGGAGCTCTCTAGATAAAATTCTAAACATCACTTACCAGTACATAAACGCAGTGTGTACAAATGAATCCAATGACAATTGTGCCTATCGCTCCAGCGGCCAGACCAGCATTTCTAAAAGCGGCTGGCATCGCCAAGATACCAGATCCGAGGGAAGATTTCAGCAAGTGCACTAAGGAACCGATTGTCCTGAAAATTGGTGGTAATTAGAAGAAGAATTATTATGTAATGATAATAAAGATTATGTGATGAACAAAAGTGTCTTAGGAAACAGGAAAGAAACAGTCGATGATAGAAGAGACTGTAGTAATAAAAGCGTCTATAGAGTTAGTAAAGTACGTGTCTGGTTCGTTGAAAATTGAGAGTCTAATAAAAGTTTTTTGTTTTTCTATACGTTCTTTTATAATGGATGCTTGAAATAATAGCGTTGTTTAGTGAGTTCACTGCAATAGTTTATGGCTAGAAACCAAGAAAACTGAACCATATTCATGCTTTTATACATCCTATTAATATTAATAATATTAATATATTAATTAATTAATTAATATTAATATAATATTATAAATGTGAAAGTTTGTATGGATGTATGGATGTTTGTTACTCTTTCACACAAAAACTACTGAACCGATTACAATCAATTTTAGCACACATATAGAGGATAACTTGGATTAACACATAGGATAGGTTTTATCCCGGAAATCCCACGGAAACGGGAACTATGCAGGTTTATCTTTGAAAATGCGGTCGAAGCCGCGGGCGGAAAGCTAGTTAACCATAAGAACAACTTCGTCCACATTAAACTTTACACATTCGAGAATTTCTGTAAAACGCATTCAAGTCAATATGTATTTATAGTTCCCTGAACTACCATACGGTCTACTCTGTTGAAACAAGTTTTAGCATGATGTTCAATATTTTCTCACAACTTTGAATTATAGATTTCAGTATTTACGATAAAATATAAGTTGGAAAAGAAAGTATAAAGTTGCATTCGAAACATTGCGACAGACTTCCATAAAAGTCTTTTAATAAAAATTTTAGATATCCAAGTTTATGAAGTAAAATAAATATTCAGTTTCCAAGATATTCTGATGATTTTTTTTTTGAAAAATAAATGAATTGGGGAAAATATTCTCTTCAAAATCGGTCAGTACGGTTTGTGATTCACATAACAAAGCGAACGTGAGGAAACAAAGCTTTTTTTATTGGTTTAATAATTATTTATCACTATCACTACATAGTATAAAAGAAAGTCGCTTTCTCTGTCCCTATGTCCCTATGTATGCCTAAATATTTAAAACTCCACAATGGATTTTCATGCGATTTTTTTCAAAAGATAGAGTGATTCAAGAGGAAGGTTTTAGTATATAATTTATTAGGTTTTAGACAAAGCGGGCAAAGCTGCGGGCGAAATGTTAGAATAATATCAGAGCTGATTTGTGTATTGATTTTGATTTATTAGAATTAAATTTCAATTCACACATTTATCACAAATTATAAACTATCGTTCTATTTTACAGATACACGTTTATAGGCATTGAGTTTATCTGTTAATAAATAATAGCAAGAACTAAACGAGTCCTTGACATTCCTTAATAATATGCAATTAAGAGATAGTATTGATCAATGAATATTTATAAAGTCACGTGCAGATCTCGTTTATTATTATTAAATCCTGAGCGAGAAAGAGGACTGTTAAGTGGATTCATTTAATCTTTACTAACGATTTTCTTGTATTGGTTTTGTTTTTATTTGAACGTTCATTGAGTTATTAGAATGTGGAGGGAATTCCCGTGTATAGATACTCTAGTGGGTAATCAAGTGGTGTTAATCTTTTCGTGTTAATAAGACCTCTTTTTCGTTATTTTTAAAAGAAATCGAAATTGGGATTGGCTAACGCGTTTCTGTAAAATGTTTGTCTTTCAGAAACTAATTTTTCTGCTAGTGGACAGGCTTTTTAGTATTATATTTAGATAAGACATGTGTATTAATTAGTATAAATGGTATTTTTTAGTAATTATTGAAGTGAAACTTATCGGGGTTGGACAAAAATTTAGTGTAACATTTTTGCGTTACGCCGTACCTACGCGTGACATTTTTGCGTTACGCCGTACGCGTGACATTTTTGCGTTACGCCATACTCGTGACATTTTTAAGGTCATAAAGAAGTTTCACTTCTTACGTGTGTACTCTAGTACACGCATACATTTTTTTGTTATTTGTGTGTGTAGATGGTCATAAAAAGTAACTTACGAATTCGGATGTTCAACCCTTCTATGTTCGAAGGGGTTGTAAGCCTTTTCATTGATGACCTCTTTTGACCCCAGGCTCAATGTTGACTGGAAGCCAGGATTTGAAGCGAGGTTGGCACTGAAATAAAATAAGCCATAATTAGATAAAAATAAGGTTTATATTCAAACGCACTTAAAACACATAAAGTTCCCTAATCTATGCCCAAAACCAATAAACCTATTTTTATAGACGTACAATATGTTGACTACATATTATTATACACTATTCAAGGGTAAAATTTCAAAAATACTTTTAATAATAATCTGGAAGTGAAAAAGAAATTTATTTTCGTACAAATAAGAAGAGAAGCTGACAGATAAATGTACCTATATTTGGTAGGAAAAAGTAACTGGAGAGAACGATTCTGGCTACAATAATAATAGTTTAATAAAACTAAAAAAACACGCTTTTTATAGAAAACCGAACTAAAAATAGAAAATTTTATCAAATTAGTGTATTGTCATCGGTCCTCAATAAATTTACGAAGTTTGAACGAAATCTGGCCGTTTAAAGTGGGTCAAAATCGCGCCCAAAGAAGTCGGTTACAAACAAACAAACATACAGGTGAAGCTAATATAAAGCGTGTAAAAAATATACCATAGCTTTAGTATCGTAACTACATTCAGCGTAAAAAGGCGTATCGGCCGACCGCTGTTGCGATTTAAGGACTGCGCAAAGCGTGATATGCAGTCTTTCAACTTGGACGTATCCAAATGGCAAGAGTACGCGAGCAACCGTGAGAGATGGCGCTCACAATTACGGGAAGGTTGCAGAAACCACGATCAGACTTGGTTTTCTAAACTGGCTGATAGAAGACAAAAACGACACGCCCAAACACAACTACCTGTCTCCGCTCAACTCCCTGGAGAACACAGGTGTCCCAAATGTGGGCGCACCTGTGCATCGCGTATTGGGCTACATAGCCATCGTAAGAAATGCAGTAGATAGAGACTCCTTACCGACTACGATAATCGTCTGAAATAGACGTAAACGGCCAATGATGATGATGACATTCAGCGTATAACAAACTATTTTCGACTTTTGGGAAAACCTATTTAAGGCTTCTTAAAAAAATCATTAATACCTAATGTTGGTAGTAGGTACCTACATTCAAATATTACTGTAACGTTTTGCACTATTAGGTTACACATAATATGCTACTTTTTCAATCTGTGATTTCACGCAGAAAGAACGAGTCTTTAATGAGTTAATATTTTGTAAGTTGAAAAAAAGTTGTTTAAAGCCTGATTTTGTTCCATTTCAAGTATGTTTACAAAAGAGATCGTAAAATATAAGGAATAATATTTGCAATTTGGAGCATTGCATTTCAAAAAATTAATTAACTTAGCTTAATGAAAGCATAATTGTTTGATGTTTATGCATATGGCAGAGTTTTGTAAGGAAATTATAATTAATATTTATTCAATGAGTGTTTTATTTCCTTGCAAAACTGTTTACTGCTTGAATGCGCAGCTATTTGTATTTTTTAATACGCTTTTTTAAAAAAAATCACGTATTCGTTAATTAATTGTATATATGTTTCAAATTAACATTCTAAGAATGTAGATAAGTTTTTTTTAATAAAATATGTTATGTTAAATCCTCCAATAAGCACTAGTTTGTAGTACGTGTAGGTATAATATAATATAGTACAATATAAAATATATAATATACTATACTTTACATCAGATCAACGACATAACAATAATATCATAATATAAAGCAAAGAACACATAAGATTATTTGCTCAATGACAACAAAAACTCATAAGGCGTAGTTGGGTCGTAAAGTTTTTGTTAAAATAATGATCATTAAAAAAAGCACCGTCTTAATTCGTAGAAATAATATATTTATCCAACTACTTTTGCCCCGGGGTTTGTGTGCCAATTTGAATGCAAAATTATGTGTTATTTAAAATCTTGCTACTTTTAGAATTCGGTTTTAAAATTTTTACACAAACTCAACTTGTTTTCAATAATTATTTGTGTAGGTATTTTAGTTTATGATATTTTTATTGATTACTTTAATTAAAAAAAATATGTCAATTATTTTTTTGGTGATATGCGTAGGTCGTTGTCTTTATCAAAGCATTTGAATCGTTTTTTTAATTAATTACCATTTGATACCTAAACTAAAATTCAATTCATTTTAAATTTCAACAGTATCAGTGTTTATGTTTTAAATAATTTCCTTTTGCTAAATATTTCCGGTTAATTTTGTATAAATGAATAGGTAATGAATACTGGCGTATCAGTGTTTGTCAATCACGCTAAAACTACTGCTCAAATTTAAACGAAACTCGGCAATGTAATACCTAGCTTGGGAAGCCATAGAAATAGGAGCTGGATGGAACCATGTGTTACATCACATGCACGCGGTTGAAAGGGAGAGACACAGCTAGTGTATAATATTTTTAACACTTAGTTAAAATACTAAAGAGTACTACACTACTATGAATACTATTTGTAGAATTGATAAAATAATATAAGAGTATAAAGAGACATAGATTTTGTTAACCTATTCTTAATTACTTACCCATATTAAAATAATAATTTTAGCTTTTGAATTGATTAATATATTCACATCTTGTAGACTGAAACCGAATGGTTAATCCAAAAGCATACCTAGACGTTGAAATATATATATAAATGTCTCTTGTAAGTACAAAGCGGATTTATAAAAACAAATTAGTTTTGTTAAATTAATTACAATTAATTATAGTTTTGTAAAAGTTATTTATTATGTCGCTCTAAGTATTACTACGTATTCTTGTTATAAACTTACTCATTTTGCATTTAATATTGAATTTGCTTCCCGATAAGATCAGTATATTATACCAAAGCATGATACAACGTCTTACATCATTGTATGTAAATAAATTATAAACTTCATACAACATAGAGACAGACTAATGGTATATCTATACTTAATATTATAAAGCTGAAGAGTTTGTTTGTTTGATCGCGATAATCTCGGGAACTACTTGTCCGATTTGAAAAACTCTTTCGGTGTTAGATAGCCCTTTTATCGAGGAAGGCTATAGTGTATAGGCTATAATATCATCTCGCTAAGAACAACAGGAGCGGAGCACTGCGGGTAAAACCGCAGAGCACAGCTAGTTATCTATATATAGTCAGTTATTGTTACCACTGCAGGGATGAAGACTGCAGTAAGAGTAGACCCTGTGGTCAGATAAAATAGACAAAAACGATATTATTATTTCAGCTTTTCAATTTTTTTTATTTCCATTAACTTGGATTTTGATATTATTAAAAGAAGTTTGCTACAGAATTATAGAATTTCCAGTAAATAGTCTGTAATATCTTTTACTACCTTATATTTTATACTATAGGAAATATATATTTACGGATTTTTATTTCCAATTTCATACATTCAAAGAATAATCCTGTCCTGAAAACCTGATTTTCTATAGTTTTGAATCAATTATGTGGTTAGGCCTTTTGTAGACCCTCGTTAGGATCAAGGTTCTATATTCCTTATTGAAATCCCCTCGTAATATTTTAGCACTAACATTATTAGACTTGCTATTAAATGTGGTTTTTACTTAATTGGATTTTTTCATAATTTTAAAGTTAAATTTATATCTAAAAGTGAAATTAACTGTAATACCACTTCAGGTTACGACTTATTAAAAGCAATTTCTTTATGATAAAATAAGAGAGAATACAATTATACCGTGACATTTTTAAATAATCTAATTAAAAGGCAGACATAAATTTATATAAGTACCAAGTATGTACATAACAAGAAAACGAACATACAATGAACAACAAACACAATCCCTTTGAATGTTTCTAGCGACATCATTTGGCTCATTAAAATAATTTAACATTTATTCAGTGTACTTTTAATGTCAAATTATATATATTTAATCTATGTAAGAAAGAGAGAACAAGGTTCTGCAGGAATCAATATAGGAAGGTTCATTTACAATAACGACGAATGATGATCGATTAATATTTAATACATTATCTAATTGTTATATTATTATTATAAAGAAAATAAAATATCTTACGTGGAATTGAAGTTTTCCAAAACTATGGTGCCTTTCTTCTCGCCGTGACCCATTTTGTTGGTTTCTTTTCTGTAACAAAAAATATTTATTAGTATTTTCTTATGTTTGACTCTACCTAAATTATATAGAATTAACGTATTTTAAAACGCGATCTAAATTATTTTATTTACCGTACAAAATACGGCAGAATTTTAATTAACTGCATTTGTATGAAATATATAATTTGAAAATCACGTCAAGATCTCCTTGACTCAAGTAATGAAAAATGAAAAATATCGTTGACACAACACTATAATATGAGTAATAAAATTTTATACAGGGTGTCACAAATTTAGTGCAATTTCAAATGTATAATTTTTCATAGGCTTATTACGAGATATAAGAAGACTGATTCATTGAGCAGAGTACACAGCGTACCGTGTACTATGTATAATGTATATACCATAGGTAGAACACCCTGTATGTTTCAAATTGTTTTTGGATCCTCTCTATTACCTATTGTCACAAACTATATAAGTCCCGTGTATATCAGGGGTATAAGAAAACGTGTTGCACATAATAATTTTTAAAATGTCTTTTTCTTTCCGGACGTGTGATTAGCGTCATGTCTTCTATTGATCGATATTATTTGTCTCCATTGGGAATCGAACTCAGAATCATTCGAATATATAATAACGTTTACGTATCACTTATAGTTCCTACTACAGACATTGATTGGCATTTTATGAAATTTGTGTATTAGAGAAATTTTGGATGACGGGGTAAATGCAATAACGTTAAATTAATAAGTAACTATTGTTTGATTATACAAATATAATATTGTTATCAAACCCGTTAATTTTCATACGATGCCTTCACGATGCTAACAGTAAAACGATGCTCTTAAGTGGTATTCACAATTTTCCGAATTACCCGACATCCAGAATTCCTCGAATGCACTATACAAGTAAATACAAACTGAGACATTATTTTCAGCTATTACTCTTTAAATAATGCATCAATCAATCCATGAAACAAAAAAGAGGAACTTATTTTTATTTTTTATTTTCTTAAACTCAAAACATTGTAATTGCGTGAGAATGTCGTAGTATTTATGTCGAAACCTGCGGCACCCTGAGGTCAAGATAATTTTACGCGATTGGTCTTAAGTTCAGAATATATAAGAGGTCACACGGTAGCAATATTATATTAAAGTGGCTAGATGGTATTTAAATAAAAATCTTTTTTTGTACATATTGAAATGATACCTATATTTCATGTATGATTTTATATATTATAGTAAACATTTTACTGTATTATACATGGAATAAAATTAATAAAACGACCATTCGAAATTATCAAGCCATTAGATACGTATTATGTTAATTTTTATGATTCCTTTGTTAGTTTTTTCCTATTAAGTGCTATTAATGTTTTAAAAATAGGCATGATTTTAATCATAACTAATAACTACTAGTTCATATTTCTGCAACCATTATGTTTGTTATAATCAAAACTTTGTCACATCTAGCAACTTTACATCCACGCTCGTCTCGAAAATATAATGATGTGAAGATTGATTGCCATTTTTGGTCTCTCTGAGTCAAGTTTTTGCGTCCAACCGGTCTGCACTCGCAGACAAGGTGAATGTATTGGGCCAACTATGTTTTTATTACCTGCCAAATATTACTCATCTAGTTTAGTAATATTATTGTATGTTTGTATTCTATCAGTGGTAGTAATAATAAGATGAATGAAGTCGGTTTTATTCTTAAGAGGGGGCATAAAGCAAAATAACCAATCTTCTATTAGATGATACGTGTAATATTCAAGACCAAATCTAAAAAATAAAATATATGACGGGAGAAGGGCCCAAAAGGCTATTTTTAAAAGAGTAACGTCAGCAATTCTGACG
>CAJQZN010039740.1:64744-88428 GCA_907164685.1 Colias eurytheme
ATTATTTAGTAGTTTGAGGGTAGTCGTTTATCGTCGTTGCGCCGACACGGCCATACTGACAGGCGGTGCGCGCTCTGCACCAGCCTCGTAGTAAATGTCTGTAACAATGCCAAGCAGGTCACCAATGCGCTGGACCGACCAAGTGAAATCTGCTATAGGAATTTGTGTATCAGACTGCACCAGACAGTCTAGTAACAGGTTCTCGGAGAGTCTCGAAGGTTCTCGTAGATTTCTCGGAGGTTCTCGAAGGTTCTCGTAGATTTTAAGTCTAACACGGCCATATTGACAATCGTACGTCCTCGTACGCCTTTTCTCGTATTACAACACTACGGTAGTTCATCTCAGGATTTCAAAAACACACTGCCTCGGCCACACTGACCTTTCAGAATACTGAACACTCCACATGACAGAGACAGTCCGTTCGCGTATCATGTGATCAACACCTACTCATTTGTGATATAGGCAGATTCTCGAAGGTTCTCGTAGATTTCTCGGAGGTTCTCGTAGATTTCTCGGAGGTTCTCGTAGATTTATGCTTATCACAAAGAGAGGCGCAGCTCAGATAACACACACAATTCCTTCGATGAATTACACTCCCGTTACAATACTTAATCCACGTAACAAACTTTTACTTTACACAACGCACGAAAAACACAAACGCCAGTATGCCGTTACAAAACTACGTAAACGTTTAACATTTAAAAAGAGAGAGCTTGAATTCTATCCAACTTCTGATGACGGGAGAAGGGGGCCCAAAAGGCTATTTTTAAAAGAGTAACGTCAGCAATTCTGACGTCACCATCATCAGAGCAGACGCTCATACTCGAAGTAGAACGCCTGTAGGTATTTTTACTGCCTTTTTAATTCACGTTGAAATTACTAATTTTAGCGAGAGCTCCGAACGCTCCAACGGCCGGCGAGTGAATGTGCTCTGTGCCGTCGGGCGATCGCATTTAAAGCAAACCATGACTCACAAGAATTAGTTTGAGTGTTGCCACTCGAATTTTTACAATTAATTTTTATCATTTTTAACAAAGATTAATTATTTCGTTAATTTAATTATTTCATTAGTGGTTGATTAATGAATCAACCACTTATTTAAAAAGATCAAAGTAAACTTTAGCTAGTTATAATTATTTAGTAGTTTGAGGGTAGTCGTTTATCGTCGTTGCGCCGACATATATATCAAACTAGATGATATGTTCAACGATTCTGTTTAATCAAAAACATAAAATATTAAAATTGACTCGATAAAAAAATATCACCAAGTTAGCTCTAATTTTCACAGTTTTACGTTTTCTACTTGACATGGTAATACTTATTATGATTTTTTTTTCATAAACAATTATATTAAAACATTTGCAAGATATTTGTCAGAGAATTTTGTGTAATTACTTTTAGTTTTTGTTTTATCTGCGATAAACCACTTTTGGCGCTCTTTTTTTCTCGAGATAAACGTTTGGTTTTGTCACGATAAATGCCCCCTCTTAAGTTGTAAGTGATGTTTATTAACAACTTCAAATATTTACAATAGCTTCGCTATATGCTCTGATATACGTTCTTACTTGTTAGAAGATACTGCTTTCCCTTTAAATGTTCATGAACAAAAATATATATAGATAAATAATATTATATTGAAAGGGGTCTTGCCTTTATTGGATATGTTATTTTTTTTGTAAAAAAAGGTAATTTTTTTTGTAAAATACACTATACAGTGAACAATGATACGTTTTAACAATTAAAATATACATAAAAAAACGTCGTAAAATTCATAATATTAAAAATGCGTTATTTATTAAAATACCATTTTCCACTTGTCAGGAGAACGATGCCGCAAGTTGTTTATCAAAAATGCGTAATTTATGAAAATAAAATTTTCTAACTATCGGGAGTGAAGTGAAGTGAAGTCCTGTGTCGCCAAGTGGGGCAAGGGGCAGATGCATTATCAACACATCTGTTTCACTGATCGATTTTCTTTAGGGACAAGTAGGTGATCAGCCTTCTGTGTCCTACCAGACCGAGACATTTTTTTTCTTCGTCTCCACCGGGAATCGAACCCAGGACACCTCGGATCTACACTCACGCGTCAACCACTGTACCAAGGATGCGGTAAACTATCAGGAGTAGAAACAACTAAACTTTAGTTTTACACAGATCCCATAGTTTTACAATATTCCGCAGCCTTTTCCAACTTCCTGAATACATTTCTAAGGCTAACTTATCAAACAGTTTCGTTACACTTTTTGAATATACATAAGAAGATATCGTTTTGGACTCTCAGCTTTATAGCGCTTATAAACCTTTTAATTACTGTCTGCGAGAAATAACGTCGTTAAAAATTAGTGCTTTACCTCGTTAAATTGACAATTAGCTAAATTCATTTATACAGAATTTCTAAGGAACTACTGAATGAAGATTCATATTGGAAATTGATTATTAATTAAATATATATCATTAGGTATGTATAAAGTTCATTCTTATCATTTCTATACATCTTATATATAAAAATGAATCGCAAAATGTGTTGGTAAGCGCATAACTCGAGAACGGCTGAACCGATTTCGATAATTCTTTTTTTATTATATTCCTTGAAGTACGAGGATGGTTCTTATGTAGAGAAAACGTAAACATGTACCACGGGCGAAGCCGGGGCGGACCGCTAGTATAATATAACAATGAATCCCCTTTTTCCCTTGGTCACTGCATCACGCATTGACGGCTGCACCGTTTTCGAAAATTTTTATTTTTGTTGTGTCCGTTATCACCAGGAGAAAGATCTTATGATAGAAATAAACGAAAATAATGAAGTAAAAAACTTAGCGACTATCTTGATTTTTGGTGTTTAACAGTTTGCGTTAAGGCAACGTCTGTCGGGTCAGTTAGTATATAATATTTTATAGTTTTACTCTTATAATCTTATTTGTATACATAATTCAATCATATTTGGCGACATTCAAGGTGTGTCGGGTCGTCCTTTGTGGCTATATGACCTAGAGCATAGACAATCGGTTTAGATTACAGCACCCACGCTATTCGAACAAATGATCCGTTATATTTCATTAATGAAAGCGTTTAAGTGATACAACAAATAAATCTGTTTCATTCAATCAATATATCTGATTGAAGGTTAGAATGTTAATAAAATATATGGATTATTAATATCGTTTATAAAGTTTACATTTGCAAAAATGATATTTTAAGTAGAGATTTAACCGATAAACAATAAAACGTTATGAACTATGCCAATAAAAAAAGTGTTTACTGATTTCCTTTTAATCACCATAATAATATGTCTTAAATCTCATGCCATGTTTTTTTTATCTCCACTGTTGAATCAAGGCCATAGTCACAGAATACTATAGTGTTTAATCGCACCAAAAACAATAGAAAGCTTTCAAAAACATATGCCTTATCTATTTAACAATGAAAAATTGATAGGTAATTTATATGTTATGTCAATCTCGGAAAATCGGTGCATTATGGCCTACTAGCTTTCCGCCCGCGGCTTCACCCGCGTTTTCAGAGAAAAACCCGTTCCCGTAGGATTTCCGGGATAAAACCTATCCTATGTCCTTTCTCGGGTATCAAAATATCTCCATACCAAATTTGATGAAAATTGGTTCAGTAGTTTAGGCGTGATTGAGTAACAGACAGACAGACAGAGTTACTTTCGCATTTATAATATTAGTATGGATTAATGACATTTTTGTAACGGTACCTTAATAATGTATAACATGTGTAGGTCATGCACCACACTTTTATAAAATGTTCACGTATCTTTAAATAATTTCACGTTCTTGGAACAAATGCATGTTGGTATTTAGTAAATCGTGAGTATATCTAAACGAAGTACTGAGATAAAAACTTTGTTAAAATTATTACATAACTTTTCATATCTCGAAATATTTTTAAACCACAAAATATATTGCATGCATTTTTAAGATTCATACATTATTACTTACAAAACAAGATGTTCTAACTATACCCACGGTGTAAAAAATTAAGGTCGTTAGTACGTAGGTATTGTGGGAACAATGTCAGTATCATTGTTATGAAACTGTGACATTCAATAGCCTTGATGGCTCGTATAAAATTTTGTACCGTACAAAATTAGATATGTGTACATATTATAGCAAATAGAAAATAGTAAAATAAGTAAACATAAAGTATTTGTATATACATACTAGCTGTGCTCCGCGGTTTTACCCGCATTGCTCCGCTCCTGTTGGTCTTAAGGTGATGATTTATAACCTATAACCTTCCTCTATAAATGGGCTATCTTACACCGAAATAATATTTAAAATCAAACCAGTAGTTCTTGAGATTAGCGCGTTCAAACAAACAAGCAAACTCTTCAGCGTTATAATATTAGTGTAGATTATAGTTTCATAAGTTAGGGTTTCAGAAATTCTTGCATAAAATTTGAGTTTCAGCTATAATAATTTGATGAAAAAATTACAGAGGATCGTTTTAATCGAATGAAATATTCCTACATATATATTTTGAGATTGAGTTTGGGACAGTTATTAATTCTACCAATATTTCGATGTATGGTATGTAGGTGGTTTCTAAGAAATTATCTTAAATCTCGAACAATAATAGTATTGGTTATTCTAGGCCTAAGGTTATCTGGCTAAAATCCAGTCACCTACAATACTTGGCTCATTACTGTCTAATATATTGCGATATAAACAGTTAAGCGCGTCACACACGGTGAAGATACTATAATATTTTATCTTAAGATACTGTTATATTTTATATTACAGTATCTTAACGCTTCCGGTATCAGCGTTCGGACCATCATTTTTCTTTTTGTCATTGCGTACCACCCACCCCTGTAGAACCGCCATCCTGTTACAAATGACGCGAAATTTTGTGGGTCATTTGTAACAGGATGGCGGTTCTACAGGAGTCTTAGTACGCAATGACAAAAAGAAAAATGATGGTCCGAACGCTGATACCGGATGCGTTAAGATACTGTAATATAAAATATAACAGTATCTTAAGATAAAATCTTCACCGTGTGTGACGCGCTTTACGGTTGAATTGATCCGCGCAAAAAATGCTCTAGATATTGAGTATCCGTTATGTATTTATTACTTTCTTATTACATTAACAATAAGGTTCAAAATCACTGTATTTTTGAGGTCAGTTGACTTATTTTCGTGGTGAATTGATCTGTCATTATGTATAAGTTATTATTCATTGCAAATCATATTGTAACAGTTACGAGAATAGTGTCCCGTTTTGTACGTTCAAATTATATATTCTCGTATTTGTTAATCTTCAAATGGAAGCAAACAATATCAGTCGTGGCTACGAAATTCTACTATCACTTTAATCCCTCAGCCCCCGGCCGCGGCATCACAGACACAATAGAAAATCTATTGTGTCTAAATAGTACTTCTCAGCTATTTAATGGATGTTATTATACATATAAACCTTCCTCTTGAAACACTCTATCTATTAAAAAAAACCGCATCAAAATCCGTTGCGTAGTTTCAAAGATTTAAGCGTACAAAGGGTCATAGGGACATAGGGACATAGGGACATAGGGACAGGGAAAGTGACTTTGTTTTATACTATGTAGTGATATTAAGATTAAGATGTAATTACAAAATGAAAACATGACTTCAATACTGACTATAATTACAAAACTACAATTATTATTAATCTATTTTACAGTTCTAGTACTAAATAGTAATCAAATAGTGGTTAACTATCTAGCCGATTATAGGATAATTGAGATTTTCACAGAATTAACCCGAGGTCAGTGTAACGTGATATAACTTAATGATAAATCATTAAAACATGGTTTACCTTGGCTGATTTATTTGTGTACCTTTACTAAACTAAGAAATATTAAATGATAAATACATTGAAGTGAAAAAGCTTGAATACCTGTGTAAATTGTATTTTTGCCTGAAGAGCTTATTTAGACACATTTTGACGAAGATCTTTACTTCAAAATACTTGCCCTAAAAATAAAACAGCATAGCATGTCGGTAGTTAAACTTCCTTCTAAAAAATAGATTTGACTATCCTCCTAAATAATAGGTACATACACTAATCATATGTTATCAACGCGTCAAAATAAGATAATTGTCTTAATAACAATCAATTTACACCATGCAGTTTACAACAATTTGAAATATGCGAAGGAAACGTAATTGAGAGGAAACCAGTCAATCTAGAGGAATCCGGTAGAACATACCACTCTATATGGAGCAGGCTTGACATAGAAAGCTGACATATTGAATGGGTAACATCAACATAGCACTTTGTTGATAAATATCAAGGTTTTAATTTTGTGGTAACTTTATGAAGCGCCACTAGAGGTCTTCCAAAACTATTTGTATGAAGAAATTGTTAGAATGTCTACGATAAATAAGGTTATCGGTTTGGATTATTATTGTTAGGTTAGGTTGATTATTTATATATGAAAATGTTGCATACGGTTTTTGCTATGCTATACAATATTTTATAGTTGCATGCAAATGTAGAGATCAGATGATAAATTGATTAATTGCTATACCATTTTGTAAAGACAACTTTAGATTAACTAAGGGCCGATTTTTCAATGCTTGGATAAAACTTATCCGTCCAATAAAGTATTACACGATAATATTAAAATGTCACGTAAACTGTCAAATACGGGCAATTAGAATACGTTTTTAAAATGGTAGTTTTATACATTATTCGACGAATAAGTTTTATCCAAGCATTGAAAAATCGGCCCTAAAACCAATACAAGCCCATTTTGAAATTTAAAATCTTTTGACATTGGTTTATTACTTGTGTGTCGGAAATTGATTATTATGAATTCTTCTTATATTTGACTTGAATACCTAATTTTGATCGCATGAATGAAAACCGAGTAAAATTCGATTGCAATATGCATAGTTTAAGATTAGATCAGCGGAGTCTGCGAAGCTAATCAAATATCTTTAGAAATATTAAATATTCCAACTATTTTGTAATGAAGCTGTAGTATGTATGTAATTAGAATATAAATCGTAATATATCATTTTGAACTGGATACAAGTCGTACCATTATATTTCTATCAACACACTTCAGAGTACCTACCTATCTACCTACACATATGCAATTTCTTCTGAGCCAAAATACACATACAAAATTTCGTTAAGATGTGTTAAATATTAAGTAGGACACAAAATTGTCAGATAATTGCAACATACGGTTTGCCTTTTACATTTGCACAGTACCATTATTGCAATGTTGTATATTGCCAATAATTTCTCAAATGCCCGTGTGACTGTGTGTATAATTATCATGAATAATAATAAATCATTGAATACAATGTTGTATTTAGGTTTATATCTGAAAATGGTTAACTAGCTTTCCGCCCGCGGCTTCGCCCGCGTTATTAAAGAAAAACCCGCATAGTTCCTGTTCTCGTGGGATTTCTGGGATAAAACCTATCCTATGTGTTAATCCAAGTTACCCTCCATATGTGTGCTAAATTACATGTAAATGAATCCGTTTAGTAGATAGTATTTGCGTGAAAGAGTAACAAACATACACACATACACATACATCCATCCTCACAAACTTTCTTATTTATAATATTAGTAGGAAGTAGGACTTATGTGCAGGAGCAGTGAGATTTAGAAACTGATTATTGATTAGTTTTAACGAACGAAAATATAGGGATGAGTAATATTTTTCTTCACAATATTTATTAATACTCAGATTATTTCCGTGTTTATTATATACTTATTTATTTATAGAATTCCCCCGTCTGTATAGGCGTGTACCTACTTGAATCATCATAAAAAAATACATGGCCTTGCTTAAATATCATGCTTCAATAATAATGAATCAATCATGTTTTTTCTTAATTCTTTTTTAATATGTCATAACTATGGAAGTGGTCTTGGCTATATTCACAAAAAATGAGATAATAAGGTAAGTAAGCCAATCATGAAGGTAATCACGATTGAGATTGACGATGAGATATAAAGAAACAAGATAGATTTTCAAAACTTTCAGTTTTATTTACGGATTTTTTTGTACAATAGGGAAGCGCTTGAACACGATCACGCCGAATTGTAAGCTCAGACTGATATCTAGTATATTAAGCTTATTTATAAGCTGTTATTGTTTAATTATTAGGGACTTTATATACTACTACTTATCATATATAAGCTGTTATTCCAAAATGAACATCAGACAGATGTTTTTTTCTGGTTCTAAATATAGAAATATTCATTCTAAAATATAATTCTAATATTTTATGCTATTATAAATTCGTCTCTTATGACAAGGTCAATGAATTTGTAAATATAGTGAGTAGGTAAGCTTTAAGTTTTCGTGTTATATATCTATTAATTTTTATTAAAAAACTATTACATTTAACTAAAATATAACATCAAAGTTTAAAACAATAATAATATCTAAAGTCTCTGATCTATAAGAAAAGCTAAAGTTTAAGGTGAAGGTTTTAAAAATATAAGTCGTAATCCAAGAAAGACATTCAGGTCAGAAAACTACTCTTGTACCACATAAACACAATACAGACCATAAATCACTAAAGTAGTACTTGAATACAAAATGCCGTAGAATTATATGGATGTATCATTTTAGAGCGTAGGTACTTTTAAACTTTAAATCGTGACTAGACTACAATAAATGATCATATATATCAAAGCTCGGTTAAGTGACATGTAAATTATTTGCACAAAAGCATTTAGAACAAAGGTTTAGGCAAATATTGTCTCTAAAATAGTAGACAATATAACGTTTATTAATCGTTAAAATTATGTTTTAAAATTGTAAACGAAAAGGTTGACATGACCTGACAAAAAACATTCATTACATAAAACCTTGTAACAACGTAAAATATCAAAATAAAATATATTAAAAAATGTCGAGATTTTGAATTATAATATAATATAGTCATTTTGATATTATATTTAATTTTTCTCCTGTTAATGGAAGGGAAATTTATATGAAGTTAAGTATGATCTAAACATACAAATTTGAGAGTTTGTACATCAATTATTAATCTATTAAAATAAACTTACTAACACACAATGCAATATAAAACAAAAAGCAATTTAACATTTACACTTTTCAGTGACGTTACATAACATAATAACGTACTAACCGGCAAAATTAAATGGTATAGCATTTGCTTAAATACGTTACAGCGAATGGCATTTACCCGACAGGCTGTATAATAACTAGTTCCCACGATAAATTGTTCGTAGCTTCCAAGAATACTTTGAATTATTACTCTATTATAATCCGGAAGATTTGTAAATGGTATTGTAAACAAGATTTTCAAGATCCTGTTGGTTATATGTCATGGATACTTCTATTGTGTATTAAAAGTAGTGTGTTATTGATTTCTGCAGCTTCCGTGATACAAGCATGTTAATTATTAACATAATAAAGTTCAAAAGCATTATTTAATGAATATTAGTCGTTTTTATATATAAAAATAGTTTAAAGATATCATAGAGTACCAAATACAGGTACTATAAACCACTGAACCGGTCCATTTAAAATTTAGATAGATTGACCAGTTATTGCGAAAGGATAGAGGCAATTTTTTGGCAAAAAAATAGATGTATTCACAAGAGCGTAGCCGCGGGCGCAAAGTTACGAATTAAATTAAATATATTTTTACTGCATAAAAATGACTGCCTGTTATAATTAAGTAATGCGAGAGAACGATGTTTAAATAAGAAAAAATATTTGTTATCTATCATAAATAAACCATAAAATCTCCTATTTAGATATGTCTAAAGCACCAATGCAAATCCATCTATCAATGAATTAATGCAACTTTTAACGCATATAAATCATTCATTAGCACTTCTTGCGTTTCTAGGTTATTTTGTAAATAAAATGTAGGCCAGCTTGAAGGATAATGCTCGGCCTTGACTTTTTGTACACATCTGAGAAAACTAGTTCCTATAAATTGAACTCAATACAAAGAAGATACTGGCTTATACAGGATGCTTTTGAATGGAAAATTTACGTTCAGTAGATCCTTTTGGATTTGTGTTAAAGGGTATGATTTTATTAAAGTAAGGATAAATAATAGAGCGATATTTTTTTTGTTAAACTCACCATTTTTATATATAGAGTTGAGGTGTTAGGAAAAATGTAAGAGGATCTAATAAGTCATAATAATCCTGAATCACTATTCACTACATAGTATAGAATAAAATAGCTGTCGCCTTCTGTCCGTCTCTATGTATGTTTAGTTCTTTAAAACTTCGAAACGGATTTTGATGAGGTTTTTTTATTTTTATAGATAGAGTAGTTATTGAGAAAGGTTTTAGTATTAATTTGTTAATTTTTTTTACGAAGCGGGCGAAGCTGCGCGTGGAAAGCTAGTTAATATTATAAATGTGTGTGTTTCGTTTCTTTATTTCCTTTATAATCGCAATGGAGCCATTTTATGACTTGCTTTTTTTCTGAACATAGTTAGTTATAAGGATATACTTACATAGGTATGCGACTTACGCAGCGAAACATTAATGCCTATAGGAATATATTCTTTGACGAAACGAGCGAAACAGCTGACGCGATGCTACTTGAACATTTCCCAACAAAGCTTAATTCCAAATTATCGTTTATAGAATATAGTAATATTTAAAGCGGCTAGAAATTAATATTATCTTTATGTAACGTTAGTTTCTAATTAAATTTCATAACCACGTGGCTCTCGCGGTTACCAGTCATTAATTAAGCTGAAGCTCTATGATTGCTTCTATTATGGATACTTACAGGATAATATAAGCTTATTAAAATCCTATTTTTGACGGAAAATATTTTGGTTAATAATATGAGGGAAAAATGTTATACAAAGAACTTTATCTTTAGTTTTTGTTTACGTTGTTATCTACCAAACAACGTTTTATGTTTGTGTTAAGAGAATAATGTCGCTCAAGTTAAAGACAAATTGATTCGAACTAAAGATTTCTATAAAAATCATCATGAGAAAAATAAAATGGTTAAAATTCGTTGTCTTTTTACTTGTATTCCACACATGGTCGTCTAGCCTTTTAATCCATACTAATATTATAAATGCGAAAGTAACTCTGTCTGTCTGTCTGTTACTCAATCACGCCTACTACTGAACCAATTTTCATGAAATTTGGTATGATACCCAAGAAAGGACATAGGCTACTTTTTATCCCGGGAAAATTACGCAATCCCGGAAATCCCACGTGAACGGGAACTATGCGGGTTTTTCTTTGACTGCGCGGGCGAAGCCGCGGGCGGAAACCTAGTAGATTAAATAAATTAGCGTTTTAATAGTCGATAAGTCTCATATATCAACAGTTGGCGCTTACTATTATTTCATTATTATACTTTTATATACCAATGGCAAACAAACATTTCTATGAAAAGTACAAAATAATATTTCGCTGAACAAATTTTCCGCTAATATATTTAGTTATATTATAAAAATCCGTAGCAAATTGTACAAAATGGTTTCCTTTTATCCTTATAGTCTATAAGAATTGTCCTTGAATGTCATGAATGATAATAACTTCAATGAAAAGCAATTGAAATGGAGAAATTACACTGTTTTCCGTGTTCTTTTTAGAAGATACTCTTACGTTTTATTATATTGTGAAGAAATTACAAATGCGTTGTTTCTTCAACTTTTCCAGTCCTTTTTGGAAATACTTAAGTTAAAATATAATTTAAAAAATATGCTAAGCATTTAAAAAACACATGAAAATTAAGTTTAATTCATAGATATTATTACTTATATTGCTGCCTCTCTCAGTATGAAGCCATTTAACGAAATGTAGAGAAAAAGTGTTCTTTAGTTTAATTTTATTTAATAAGTATAGAGGGTGTCCCACTATTGGTATACTAAGCGCAAAGGGACTTGTAGTTTTGCATACACTGATCCCAAAAAATACTTAAACAACAAAATTAGGGTAAGAGCGGGTATTACCGGTCACCTAAGGACAAAAATAAACAACTCATAAAATAATCAACTTATATTTATTAAACTTTACGAAAATGAAACATAGTCTTACCCTCTAACGAATGACTTGAATTAAGATCAATAGTAATTGTATTTTTGGTATAATCAACATAAGAAAAAAAAATGACTTTGACCGGCATTAGACTCCATGGAAAGCAATTCCGGTCACCACGGTTCTAATGCCGGTCAGCGTAGTTTAATGACAGTCAGCGTAGTTTAAAGCTGGTCAGCGAAGCCTAAGTCCGGTCAAGCTTTTCTGAAACATATATCACACATGTAGTTTTCAGGCGTGTCACTACCCGTACATTCAGCATGCGCCCACAACCCACAAATAACACATCTGTACCAGAGTTCATTGTTTCTCCCGTAATCATCACACAGAACACACTTGTTTTCAGAATCATTATTTTCAATATCTGTGTCATCATCTTTACGCAAGTCAGTCATCTCTATATCAGATTCTGAACTGCTGCTAGTGTTATTTTTCTCCTGAAGAATTCTTTTTTTAACTGTGTGGGCTGTTTTTTTCTTTCCATTTGGGTTCAGTTTGCTTTGCCTTTTCTTATCCTCACTTTTCTTTTTAGTGGCTTCTTTAGTAACATTGCTCTTCAGATTCTTTCTTGTCTCAGATTTCGTTTTTATTCCAGTTTTTTTCTGTTTTCTTTCTTCTTTTTTCAGATTCTTTCTTGCCTCAGATTTCTTTTTTGTTTCAATTTTTTTCAGTTTTCTTTCTTCTTTTTTAATTAACGTTTCTTTAAATGGGGTACCTGTTATATAGGTGGCATGTTGTTTCCTGCTACTCTTCCTCTTCTCTATGCTTTTCTTGGGTACTGGCAGAAGATCTTTAACATTTGTCAAACAATTAGAAGAAGAGACACACACAAAATTAGACGTGCCTGTAGTTGTCGACAATGCAGTGCTGGAAGAATCAGTGCAGACAGAAGAGCTAGCTAGAGTTGTCTTTACTGCAGTGATCGGTAAGCCAATGAAAGAAGAGCTAGCTATGGCAGAAGATGTCGCCGATGCTGAAGTAGATGGGTCAATGATGGCTAAACTAGCTGTACGAGTTGATGTACTACCTGTCGAGTTTGAAAGGCCAGTGATGATGGATCTCACTGTGTAAGTCGATATCTGTTCAGCCGAAGTAGACGGACCAATGGTGACGGAACTAGTTTTCTGGGTTTCGACTGCAGAGATAGTTGCTGTAGCAAAAGTCACTGATGTAAAAGTCTCGCTATTAATTTTTTGCAATGCAAGGTTGGACAGACTTTCTACTATCGAAAACGAGTTGGATGGGCAATCGTGAAAGGTCTCCAAGAGAGAGGGACTGTTGCAGACAGTTTCGGGACTGGAGATTTCATTTTGCTGGCCGGTTATAAGTTGAGATTCAGGAGTTTTGTTGTCTATTTCACGATGTTCTGAAGAATGTAGAATTAAATCATCAGAAATCTTGCAGACGGAGATTTCATTTTGTTGGTCAGTTATAAGTTGAGATTCAGGAGTTTTGTTGACTCGTTCACGATGTTTTGAAGAATGTGGAATTAAATCGTCGTTATTAAGAAACTCTGCAGCTAGAAAATCTTCTTCGGTAAATACATCTGGGTTATAAGGATATATTCCCGCTGCTTTAAACCCTGCTTCTGCTTTGGGGATTGTTGCAACTTTTTGGAATGCCTTTTTGAACAATGAAGCAATATCGTTTGGAGTGATTTTGCGGCCTAAGTTTGACTTCATAAAATAGTTACACTCAGCTTTATAAGCCGTTTTAAAAGGTCCATAAATTGATACATCCATCGGTTGGATTCTGTGTGATCCGTGTGGTGGGAGAGACAGCATCACGATGTTGTTTGATTTGCAGAACTCATAAGATTTTAGTGATATATGGCTGGAATGATTGTCAAGTATGAGAAGAATGGGATCTTTTTCCGAAGGTTTCGTATGATTCGCAAAGTGCTTCAACCAGTCCACAAACAAATCTTCATTTATCCAACCATTTTTTGAACAGCGGTAGAGTGCACCTCTTGGTCCATCTGCTTCTAGTGCTACAGAATGTCTCTGACGGGGATAGATCAGCATGGGTGGGACAAATATTCCAGTCGCACTCATTGCACAGACAGCTGTAACTGTTTGCCCTCTTTCACCACTGGTTATCGACCCGACACGCTTTTGGCCTTTCTCTGCCACAATTTTGCCCGGATCTTGCACAGACGTGATTCCTGTCTCGTCGACATTAAATATATTTCTAGGAGGAAAATTAAATTTCTCCATCAAGTTCCCCAAGAGCTTAAAAAATATGTCAACTTCATCCTTATTAAATGCAATCGCTCTATTTAAACTCGTTCCTTCAGCTTTGCGGACAGATAAATTGTTTCGTTTCATGAAGCCTTTGAGCCAGTCTTTGCCGGCCATTTTATTAGCATTATTAAAATTATTGGGCACATTATTTTTTACTGCATATTCATACGCCATTCTTTTTATTTCACTTGCTGTGCACCCATAAAATATCTTTGCTAAAAGCTTTATTTGATCAGCCATGTCATTTTCTTGGTCTTTAGAGAAAACGGTATGTCGGCCGCATTTTGTTATCTGCTTATTATTATTTTTAATTCTTTCTTGTAGAGTGGAAAATGGAATACCAGTTTCTTTTGCGGTTTTTCTAATTGGATTTCCCGCTGCCACCAATCGAAAAGCTTGAGCTAGGGAATTTTCATCCCATTTTACCTTCCCGCGCTTCCCTGACATCTGGAACCAAAATTGATTATAAATATTATATAATACTACTGTAATTCTACATGACTACAGTAGATTGCAGTCAGCGAACTGGTATCATCCGAAGAAAAATAAATTTATCACTTATATTAAAGTGACCGGCATTACCCGACAAACGGTATTTTAGAAAACTATAGCGGGTAACTCCGGTCAGCTTGACCGGCAATAGACGACAGAAGGTATTTTTGTGAATCATATTTTTTTTACAAAATAAACAAACAACAGCGTGAAATAAGACAAAATATTAAAAACTCGATCAGTTAGCAGTCCGGAAATCAATTAAGTATTGGTTTAATGTGATAAATTAAAGACTTACTTCTTATTTTCGGTGGACGAAAAATTGTATCCAATTGGCGCGAAAACTGACGACGTGCACTCCAGCTCAGCGTGTAATCGGAATTGAGCGGGGGTCGGCGGGGCGCGGTCGGGAACGATCACGCCACCTTGTTTACATGTGTGTGTGCATTTAGCGCACCATTTTGTATGTAATAGTAAAGTGACCGGTATTATCTCCTGACTGGAGTTGCCCGCTCTTACCCTACGCCAAAAATTTTTTGCTAAATTTTTCTTTAATATTCATGTTTTCCTCTCTAGCTTCGCACAGCCGGCATATGACGCTTCGCTTATAGTAGGGGAGCCCAGGATGCTAAATGTGGATTTACTCGAGCGTCACGGGAACCTATTAGAATTGGTAGATTAGACCATAGCGAGAAAAAAGGTCCTATAATGTTTTCACTTTTAGCGGTGGGGAAGGGTTTTTTGATTTTTTTTAATTTAAAAAAGAAAAAAATTGGCTTGGAAATACTCAAGCGCGTTAGATATTGATATTTTGCATGCTCCAGGACGTCACTGAAAAAAAGTATACGTTAATCTGACGATTTAAGTGGCGATTTAATCGCTATGAAGAAAGGGTAAAAAATTAAAGTAATATTATTCGAGCGCGTCAGATTAATATATGGGGGGGTTAATTACAATATAAGAAGTCCCCATTTCGCTAATCTGACGATTCGAGCTCAACCTTAGGGAATTATGGATTATTCAAATTTTTCAGCGGGGCCCCTGAGCGCACCCACCAACCATAACTGCTCATATTGACTAGAGGTACTAATGAATAGCTAAGGTACCGTCCCTTATAGTAATCTGACGCGCTCGAGTAAATCCCAAATTCCCTCTTGGGCTCCCCTATGTGAGCATTTTGACATAATCAACAAAACATACCTAATCTTAAACGATAGCTTACGTGCGGGAGGCAAAGTGGGGCGGGTTGCTTGTTAGGGGTGTACACATAGAGTTTTAAGAATACATCTATTTGAAAAAAAAATTGGTCTGGAATTTTATAAGTATTTTTACGTACTCAGCATATGCAAAACAATAACCTCCTTTGAGCTTCGTATACCGACAGTGGGACACCCTGTATACCATAAGGTTATAAGCACGTAATCATCTAAGGAAATTCAACAATAATTAGGTCTACATGCCCCGGACCTAGCTACTGTAAACTCGGTTAAGTAAACACTCAGAAAATCGTTGTTTTATCTATGATTAGTGAACCATATTATCGGTCAAATTCTTAGATGACAGTTAAAATGAATGACACATTATATAAGTACCTACTTTAACACGATTAAAACAAGTGGGTAATTATCAAAATTGTTTACATTTAAAATGCCAGATTAATTTCTAACGCTGAAGAAATTCAGGTCAATTGCTTGTATAGGTATGTGTCAATTAATTTTTAGTTAGGTTTTTACTTATTAATAACTATTAATATTTTACTAATTTACCATGAAGTTATAGTAATTGGTTAAGGAAAGGCATCGATTGAAGCTCTTACTTACGTGTATTTGGTATTATAAAAATGATTTTTATTCATTAAAGTTCTTGAGCATTATGATAAAATTAAAGTTTTATCTTCTTTTTCTCTGATTAATTAGCTATATATGCACTTGAGTTGTTATAAAATTTATATCAAATCATTTAAAAACAGAGAGTAAGGAGAATAAAAATGTAGGTTATCTTAATTGAAATTTCCTTGCCAGGATTCTGTTCTTAGCTAGATATTTATTGCTTAGCTTCTTTATGGGCGATTGTTGAAGGATTTACAAAAGTTTTAAGGTCAAAATATAATCCTTCACGATTTTAATTTTTAGGGGCTTTGAAGTAGAGCAATAATGGACTGGACGTAAAAGTTTTCAGTATTTCAAACACAAATAAAATACTTTCTTGTTGTATTTATAAGAAAATGATTTGTAAGTTTTGATTGTTTAGCATGTTTTGTAATATTATTAAAGTTGTACAGATTAGTATAAAACATGCAGACTGTAAAACATTTAAATATATTAAACGTTTTAACATAATTCAAGGATGTCGTGTTCATTTTAAATTATATTTGAATTTAAAAACTGTTCATAAAACTTTAACACACTGTTTTTAAAACGGTACTCCTTTTCAGTATAGTATGCAATTTGCGTAATTTCAGTTATAATAAGAAACAGCTGCGTTGGAATTAACAATACATTGTATATTAGCATAGAATTAACCGCTTGAAATTCACTGTAAAGTTAACGGTCTCTTTTCAATAAGGAAGCCAATCACCCCTGGTTTATTAAATGTTTGTTTCATGACTTTAAATAGAAAATTGCCTTATAAATTAATTACTCCTTTCAAAGTTTCGACTCAAAATAATCGGAGATTAAAGGTTACTGAACTCTGGTTATGAAAATTACTTGTTATCAAAAATTCATTCTATTGTTAAGATGTTTATTTCCTATAATAAATATCTCCAGGGTTAACCTTTGGTGGTTACTAGCAGGGTCTTAAAGCAATATTATTACCAGTGTGAGAAACTAATGGCGCTAGACGACCTGTATAGAGCTGTCATTTTTCACACTGGTATTAATACTGCTTTTAACATCCTGGTTGGTTCCCTGGGCGGTTCTAGGAAGTATAGATAGTATTTAATAACATTGACATTCGTTAGATCATCAGAAAGCCTGTTTTCCACGTAGAACACGTTTTGGCAGACGAAAATCTTCTCACGTCACTGACATGCTAATGTTATTAAATTTAAAATTTTAATACTTACTAAAATTTATATGTTACATGTTTACACTTCTGTCGGCAATGCCTACTGCTTAGTTTTTTTAATGTAAATTTGAAATAAAATCAAGTAAAATTAGCATATCTAATGGATAAAATATAAAACAGGTAATCAAAATTATCAATAAAGAGTGGAAAGATTTTAATTATTACAATAAATTCCTACACATTATATACGTATAGCCTAATAATTATATTGTAGAAATGTGTATGACTTATGTTTATTATAATACTAGCGGTCCGCCCCGGCTTCGCCCGTGGTACATATATGGGTCATTGTCAAATTTTGCGCAGGTAAACTTGTCCCTCAAAACTTTTTTACTTCTATACCATTAAAAAGTTAACTGTCACTCAAAACTTTCAGCAAATACAAACTTAATCGCATTACTAATAATATATTAATAAAATAAAGGCCTATTTTTTATTTTTTATTTTATTTTTTAAAGTAACATTGTGGTTATTTCTGGTAACAGAAGGGTTTTCCATACAAATTTGACCTGTCCCAAGTAGCACTTCGTTACAGAAAATATAAAATAACTACAATTTCCAATATACCAACCCACATCAATTAAAATATAACTATAAACAGAATATTGTAAATATTTCTAAGAGTAGATTTTAAAACCGATCAGTGCTAAAATTTATTTTATAAAAAAATTTTTAACTTTGTCCCAGGTAGTGTTTAGAATCGTGTGCTCTACTATGTTACTAAATAAATAATTACTCAAAATAGAGGTGGCGCTGTTTTCGACTTTCTATTAGCTTGAGCAAGGTTTCTGCAGCCGTTGTGGTCGTTCGTTAGGTCGGGGGGAGGGGTACATTGAATTTCAGTCGACCGCATGGCGTTGAACGTGCCGCGTGTTTTTATTCCGCATCAACATTGTTACCTCCCTATTAACGGAAGTAAAACCGTTTTTTTCTATTATTTTACGTTCAATTTGTTGTTTAAGGGGTAATTAAGCTCAATTTGAAATAAAAAAATAACTAAATGCATTATTCTATGATTTATGTCTTTTAGAATGTAAAATTTACAACTCTGTTATCATCATTCTGTTACTTAGCTCATGGTAACAGAGTTGAGTAAGCATGTATTCTTTAACTTTTGTTTGAAATTTTATTTTGTAATATTTTTTTTTCTTAATAATCGGTTTCCTTAAGTAATTTTGAGTTGTTATATGTAAATAAATCATATATAATTAAATGTAACCTTGAAGATATTGTTACAGGATATTCCTGCCGTTATTAACGCCCTTAAAATGCTTCTCACGCTAGCTGAGCAGCAAGCAAGTTAAGAGAAACATATCGCAGTTATTTACAGATTATATAAAATTGAAGTAACAATTACAAACAGTTAACAAGAGATACGAGACGTATTAAAAACAATGCAACAGAGAAAATCGAAAAAAGTCTAAAAATAAGGACGGCAATCCAGTAAATCCAGTAAAAACTATTAAAAAACGCCATGAAAAAGTTAAGAATCGGAAGGAAAAGTATGCTATTGATAAAATATTTGACAAGAAGGCCGTTAAATTCTCTAGGCAGGAAATACAAATTATAAAAGAGTGTCTTGCTGTGGATCAAAGTTTCATATGAAAAAAATCAGCCCACATGTAAGAAAAATGTTTTAAAAACCAAAATCAATCTTTTCGAACGTGAAAACATATCAAGAGTATGCAATTTATTCACTTATAGTACAAAAAGAACAACTAAGTTACTGTGTTACAACTCTGTTACTTTCGTGTCCCGAAGATTAAAGAACATATTTACGAAATTTAGGAAAAGCTATTATATATAATACTGCTATATTACAATAGGTTAATTTGCCAGTTAATAAAGCGGTTATATGTTGTAATTAGCTGTTAATTTATAGATATTTCATGGAATTGTGTAGAATTTAAGGTTTGTTATTATTCATAAAGTAACAGAGTTGACTAAAACTTTAAATGAATTACTGTAAAACTTAAAAAAAGCTTGTACTTCTAATGGTGATTATAAGATATAAGACTGTAATTAATATAAAAGCCAAAATATGTGCGACTGGCTTATTTAATTTTATGGTAAAAGGTAAAGTATAATGATAACAGAGTTGTATTTTTTCACCACCCTGACGCACTTAATCTGAAATAAATCTTAAATTATTAGCTAAACATCGCGGCCAACTTAAATAAACCCTACTTCAGTTGTTTTAACAGGCACAGGCATAAAGAAAAGTTCAATTTTAAAATATTTTCTTTTTCACATTTTTGAAATCTGCAGTTACGTTTACCTGCGCAAAATTTGACAATGACCCATATACGTTTTCTCTACATAAGAACGATCCTCGTACTTCAAGGAGTATATTAAAAAAAGAATTATCGATATCAGTTCAGCCATTCTCGAGTTATGCGCTTACCAACACATTTTGCGATTCATTTTTATATATAAGAAGATTATGTCGATGTACAGTTCTGTGCCTCCAGTGAATAAGGGAATAACTCAAAAACAGCACTTTTCAGGAGAGACAAAAAACTATATATCAATACTAAATCTTTATTTATTCAAAATTTTAAGCTTGTATGTGTAAGATATGATGTTAGACTATATTTTTACATATGAACACATATTGTAACAACCCCATAAATATACTTTTTTCGTGTTTTTTTGTAGTTGTGGCCTTATGAACGAGTACTTCATGGAATAACTCAATGTATTCACATAATATTTTTTTTACTCTTTGCAATATAACGACTTATGCCCTTATGCACTATGTTCATAATCGCACAACACGACTTATATTATTGCCAGTTTTGGTTTTATAGAAATGATGTGACTTATTATGCTTGAAATTTGTGTACTTTATGACTCAATTGAGGCATTTTAGTGGAAAAACTATGCACGTAGCTTGAAAAACGAATGAAATCAACGGGTTTTTTTTTATCGTTATTAGATAATAAAAACAAAACAACATTTAGGTATTTATGCATTTAACCCTAGAAGTCCAATCTACGTAAATTTAACGTATGAACTCTTCTATATTTACCATCGAATCGCTGCAAAATCCAGAACCAACTTATTAGCCGTCGAGACCTAGCAGTACATAGTTGGCTCATCCAGGTAAATTCCGCCATTTGGTTGTAAAGAGGATGTTGTGTGTCATTTTGACGTATAATTGGGCTTTTCGTAACTTTTAAGATTGTTTCAAATTTTTATTTTGTGATTTATTTGAATAATTTTTTTCCAAGTCACGTTTCACATGATATCTATAGTATTATACTATAGATTGAGTATAAAAGGGGTCCAGACTTTTACTTGACTTTTATACTAGGACGAAAAACCTTCAATTTTAGTAAATGACGATTATTGTCCTCCGCTGGATTTGGACTTCAAGCAAGGGGATTGGGTGGCTGAAGATGTTGTCCGGAGTAAAACCGAAGGGGTTTTGTTACCCATGTATAATGAAAGTCGTAGATTGTAAAATAAACCTTTAATCGATCTTTCAATAATACAGTACTATGTTGTTAATGCTATACAATGTTTCACCAGTCACCACAATGAGTCTAGTCTGTACAGGTTAGCAGGAGACAATCATTGAGTATTGGTATTAAATACGTATCAACTGCGTATTGCGTTTTGCGTATTAACTATTGTCCTAGTGAAAATTAATCGTCGAATCAATTTAAAATTCGATCAAGTGCGTTCCGTTTCGGAACGCCACAGATAATAAAATATAGATAATAAAAGTGGCAACGCCACAATGTCATGGTGGTATACATTGAGGATACAAGCACTATAAAGAGATAAGAGAAGCCCGAAAACCATATTCCTGTATGTTCAGTTAATACAGGAAAAGTTATAGGTGGTCAGTGGCGATATTTTACGGCATGATATAGAATTTTAACAATTTCTATATCATATAATATCAAAATAATGTAGATAAATAAAGAAAATACAATGAGCCGCAAAGATTTTATGAAAAAATTAAGCACAGATTTGAAGGTGCCTTGGATGCAAATACGACTTGTGGCACGCACTTTGAAGAGACTCTACTTGACAATAGCCCAATTTTTTCAAAATATGTGGTACCAGAGTATCCATAAAATGTTTACGAAAATGCAGGACCAAAGAAGTATCGATATTGTGGATTTTTTTCCTATAAAAAAGGCAAATTACCAAAGCACAGTGGCTAAAACGATATGCGGAGAAAACAATATTCATAATTGTCAAGACTGGTTATAAATACTTTTTTTTATGCGACTATTATAGACTATAGTATTATTGTCTTGATTATTGTAGTAAGATAATTTTTTTTTAAAAAAGATTAAAAACGAGTTATTTTTTAAAAACTTACCCAATTATAAGAAGAAAATATAAGTTTAACATTTTTGTTGGCTTTTTTTAGATGATTCAATTATCGTCCTGTATTTATATAAACAAAGAGTATAATGTCATTAAATGCACTTAATGTGTTAACTGTATTTTTAATATCTATTGCAATAAATAGTTAATTTCCATAGAAATATATTAGTACCCCAGTTTACTGATAAATACCTTTTTTAAAAAATATAAAGATTTGTTGTTGCAGATTTATTGAAAAAACGATTTAAAAATAATAAGGAATAGTGTGTGTTGTTTCCGTGCAGTATTCAATTAATAGACCAATAGCAACACGGCATTAATGCCAAACTGTCTCATGTCGTCACTTGAACCAATGACACTAAAAGAGTTGTTCCTTTATGCTCATGTTAGAAAAATGACACAAATGCGTTTATACTAAAATAGTGTTAGGACCATGGTTAGGACCATGTTAGGACTGATGGAACAAAATGAATTAAGTCTTTATTCAAAAAGTATAACTACACATACGTCTTTGTGTTCGTGGGTACTTTTGACTCGAGACGAATAGTTCCTTTGCGATTGCCTAAAATGATGGATAAGGTAACTTATACCGTTAATCACACCCTACTTATACCGTTTGGGTCATTCGAAAAAATGGGTTAGGACGCAGCTAGAGATATGACCTTTTGATATGTTGTGTATTTTGACGAGCTGAATCCAATGGTGCAATAAAAACCAAAGGGAATAACTCGTCTTACTCCCTTATTCACTGGAGGCACAGAGTTGTTTTATTGAGGCCTCTAATATTTTAATAATCATCTTTGTCTCTAGATTTCTTTATTAATATTCAAATTAATAACTCGACTTTAACGTATTTAAGAGTGTTTCTGTGGTTTCTTTCACGTACCTACCTACCTATCGTTATTATGGTTTAAGCGTATTATCAACCAATATCGATCATTAAATTGTTTTTAACGATTGTAGTCAATCAAACAATTAATTCGAATTAGATTAGATTATTAGACCATAATTTAGTTTATATTCATTTTTATATTTTTGTATAGAGTAGAATAAGGTTTATATTTATCTACCTACCCAAGTTAGATTTGTATAAAAGTTAAGCCAAAAGTGTATTCATAATTATTATTATTATGTCAAAAATATGAGTCGAAATATTTTTAATTTATGGTCTAAGATCCGAATATAGGTCGACCTTCACGGGGTGATAATAGAATGGGGCCAATTTTATAATAAATGTAGTCTATTAAAAAATCTATTAATGATGGGTTGACTGAAAAAATGGACAGGACATTTTAATTAATTTTTAAAAAATATTTTTTTAATTAATTGCAGTACTTATCAAGATAATAAAAAAATTATAATAGACTTGAAGTATGAAACCTACAGAATGTGCAGTCATAGGGTTTTTGAATTATCATTTAATAGATATCTTATAATGACAGAAGAAACTAAATAATTTGGAAAATCCAAAAGTGCACGCCTCATAATTTTTTTTAA
>CAJQZN010039741.1:0-10348 GCA_907164685.1 Colias eurytheme
TCTGATTCGATGTGGTTTAATTGTTATTAAATAAACAAAAATAATAAATAATAAATATTTATTAAAAAAAAATTATGAGGCGTGCACTTTTGGATTTTCCAAATTATTGGGTTTTTACACGGGTCGATTTTAGCCGTACGGCAAGTCACCAGTTGCATCAGATTTAGTCGATGAAAATCGAGTCGGAGGTGCGAGTAGAGCGGAGGTGCGAGCGAACGGAGACAACCAGTCTGACCAAGCGGTCGCCTGCGAATGAGCATTTTCACGGTCGATTTTAGTCACCAGCCGCATGCGGCCGGTCGCCGCGCGGCAAGAGTCGGATGCTAATTGCTAGTCTACTTTGGGGCTTGCGATTTTAGTCACTTGCGGGCTAGCCGAATTGCCATTTAGATGGTCGATTTTCGCCGTGCGGCGGAAATCGTGCGGCTTTAAGTCACCCGTGTAAACACCGCATTACGCTCGATAGGTGCTAAAAAAACATCGCGTGACCCGTCTCTACAAAAACGTTTGTTGAAAGAAAAGTATAGCTCAGATAGGAAAAAAAAATACTGTTAGATAGGTTATTAAGTAAGGCATCATTATAGTAGAAAATTTACCTATGCTTCGAACTAACAATTTCATATTTAAAAAAAATGATAATAATTGTAGGTACTTTTTTTTGTTCGATTTTCTCGCAATTTAATTTTATTACGACAAATTTATGCGCGCGGCTTCATTTTTACTAACTTATTTTGAAACTAGACTATATTTCCTTTTAAAATTTTGGTATATTATAAGCAATAAATCTATTAAATTAATAAAAATGACTCGGCACGCGATCTTAGTTACCGATGGTGATCTTGTTCCCTCAGTCAAGATTACCCGCCCGACCGTATGTGCAGACGAGCGTATTAAATTTGTCTTATTAAAATATTCCTTAACTTTTTATTTGAACATGAATACATAAATACGTTTTGATAAGAAAAAAATATACATTTGTTTTATTACCACTATTAGCTGTGCTATTAGCAAGTATGAAATTAAGTTATGCGTATCGGTAAAAAGTAGGGTTTACCCTTCCAGGAATAAAAGACATAAAAAAGGCATATAATTAGAATCTATTTTCTTATGTTATAAGATATTAATTATTAATAGAATGAAATTTTTAAAACATGTTTTTTTCTTTGTCATAAAATATATTAAAAATAATTGTTCCCAATGTTCCCACAATTATTTAATAATTACTAACAAAAATATTATTAATAGTAACATTTGTTACTTATTTATAACAAACCCAAAAATACTGAATCTAACATAATGTTAAAACAAAACCTACTTGTATATTGACTATCAATAATAAAATAAATAAATAAGTTCGTTTATGATAGTCCCTAAACCATCCCAGAATACACAAATTAACACGGCACTCCATACACTGCCAAATTGTGCGACTGGTGATATTGCGCACATGTACACAATACCAGCCCCCCTAGTCAAGTGGCTTTCTGTTAGCGTAGCGTTCAATAGAATAGACTACGAATGTATGAGATTGACATAAGCTGTAGATAAATGTATGAGATTGACGTAAGCTGTAGATAAATGTATGAGATTGACGTAAGCTGTAGATAAACGTATCTACAGCTTACGTCAATCTCATACATTCGTAGTCTATTCTATTGAACGCTACGCTAACAGAAAGCCACTTGACTAGGGGGGCTGAACCTTCCCCGCTTGACATCGGCCGCGGCGTGCACGGGAAAGTGGTCACCTTCGACAACTGGCCGATACTGGAGTGTTGCCACCACATTTCGTTGCCTTAAAGTAGTAGTGGTCAGTGTAATCAGTCGCGTCTCTGTCGTCAGGTCAAACTGTTGGTATGTCTTTAGTAATGACTCCGCCAACGCTCGCGTCAACGTTCTGATCCGCCGATGGGATTTTATGGTTGCTGCTGTATATAAAAAAAAAACAGTTTAATACAGCAGCGTTCAAAAAACGGCGAAACAACTTTTTGTACCAAACGCGGCTTCTTGTTATAGTCAAGAACCACGCTTGGTTTGCAGTTCGATTATACTTTGTTCTTGTTCCGATTTCAAGCTTATGGTACGTCGAGATAATCGAAACTAAATTCGAATCTCGACAAACCATAAGCGACAAATCGTTACAGTAGCTGTCGACGACTTCACCTTGTGTCTCAACTCTCGAGTCAGTCTGTGTCATCGTCTGTAAGGAACTAGGAAGAATTCCTGATTCAGTTGTTGAGTCCCGTAACAGTCCGTTTTTCGTAGCTTCAGGCATCTCGCTAACAATGGACAATTGTAGAAATTGTCCATTATTAACGTGTGACCTCGATGAAGCAGAGGCTCCATCAGGTCAAAAACTATTTTCGCCATCGCATTAGTCGGTGTAAAGTCAGTCATGTCACTTCTCTGTTCTGTCTGTTCGTTTTGGCTTGTTTGTTCTATCTGGTCAGTGTCATCATCATCATTATTGTCAGTCATCATAGTTGTCGGTTTGTTCTTTCCAGCGTATACTACAAACCGCCAAAGACAAGCAGTTGATGACTCGCATAGCTCATAGGTTTTATATTACATATAATAATAATTCTCTAAAGAGCGTGTTGCATAAAATATATACATATACACCGAATAAATATAAACTTAGCAAAAATAATAAATATAAATATAAAAATAAATAAAATAATTTGGAAAATCCAAAAGTGCACGCCTCATAATTTTTTTTTAATAAATATTTATTAATTATTATTTTTGTTTATTTAATAACAATTAAACCACATCGAATCAGACCCTGAAAAATGAAAGGGTTCTATTCCTGAGCATACTCAAGCGTAAGAGAAAAAAAAAGACTCGATTAGTAAAGTATTTCGGTCGCTATCGTGTTAACAAGAAAAAGGATCCGCACATACAGACACACGGACGTCCAAGACAGAACTTTTTAAACTGTTTTTTAACTAGTTTAAATAACAAAAATGACATCAAAAATATCATGAACGTTAAAAATAGTGTTTTTTCTTAATATGTGTGTGTATGTATTATCTTACAAGTGCAATGTATGATACATAAAGACATTTTAAGTTTGAAAAATCAGATGTTTTGCGCGAAGTGACAGTTGTAGTACCCACCTCAACGCTTCGCTTATGAGGCGTGCAAAACAAGAGAGTATTTCAACAAGAAGCATCAGAGTCTGTTACTTCATCTTTGAAATACTCTCTTTTTTTTCGCGGCGTACCGCCCAGCTCTCTTCGATTGACACCGTGGACGCATCCGCAGTACCCACGGAACCCTTGCTGTCCACTTGACTTGTCAACTGTAAAAAAAAAGTTTTATGTTAAAATTACACACATGATATATCCTGTATAATATAATAAATGACAATAATAACTTTATAAAAATAAAACGAGAAATATCCAAAATTTCAAACAATTTCATCAAACACTCCCATACATTTAGCATGAAATATGACTATTCCAAACATTTAATATGAAAGGATTTGATTTTGTGCTTTAATTACTTCGCAAATTTTAATGAAAGTTCATTTTGAAACTGTAAATAGAGCTTGATGTGGAATGCAATGGTATTCCAAAACGAGGATGACATTTCGAACATTTGCTTTACAAAATGTATGGGAGTGTTTGATGTAGGTAATTTTTTTGGATATTTCCCGTTTTATTTTTAAAAAGATATTATTGTCAGTTCACTCATTAGGTAAAGGGCTTTCGATATCAGTTTAGTTTTTTGATATCTGCAATAGTCACGAAATAATCGCCTACACACACTTAACAATTATACCCGGTCTATATTATATTAATTAACTAGCGGTCCGCCCCGGCTTCGCCCGTGGTACATATTTACGTTTTCTCTACATATGAACCATCCTCGTACTTCAATGAATATAATAGAAAAGAATTATCGAAATCGGTTCAGCCGTTCACACGTGATGCCGTGACAACGCGAAACGGGTGCAGACCCTCACCCGCCGCCTTTTTATAGCTCCCGCCGCGAAGCGCGTCGAACGCGGCAACTGATAGGTACACAAAAATAATCCTTACGGCATGATTCTACTATATTCTCGCGCGATGACTTATAGCGTATTAATTCATGTATAACTTTGGTGTTTCTACACCGATTTACATGATTCTTTTACTGTAACCTGCCCAGGAGTATGAAGAATAATTGTGCCAAATTTGGTTAAAATCCGTCGTGTAGTTTTTGTTTCTATAACGAATATACAGACAGACAGACAGACAGACAGACAGACAAAAATTTTACTGATTGCATTTTTGGCATCAGTAGCGATCCCTTATCACCCCTTCATAGTTTTTTTTTAAATATATTTCATGTACAGAATTGGCCTCTCTACAGATTTATTATAAGTATAGATAAGATATTTACCAAACTGGTCTTCAGCCGGCACCACGAGTAGCGGCAGCTGGCCGGATGTTGTCGGCATTTGATCAGAAACTGTAAAACAAAAGTTTTATGCTACAATCACACACATGATATTATATATTAATCTATACTTATAATATTATAAAGCTGAAGAGTTTGTTTGTTTGAACGCGCTAATCTCAGGAACTACTGGTCTGATTAGAAAAATTATTTCTGTGTTAGATAGCCCATTCATTGAGGAAGGCTATAGGCTATATAACATCACGTTAAGACTATAACATCACACGGGTGAAACCGCAGAGCCCATCTAGTAATTAAAAAGATATTTACCATACTGGTCCTCAGCCGGCGGCGTGGGCTGGCTCAATGTCGATGCCATCAACGCCGGCTCCCTTTCAGGAGAAGGATTTCTATAAAGCAAAATTCACTTGGGACTTGGCGGGTGGCCCTGACAGAAAGTAATTCTTCCCTGCAAAAAAAAAAATTACATCTTATCTTCATAGTTACTTAATACATACGCAATGAACAAAAAAGTGCCATAGCGAGGAAATAAGTACTTATAAATAAATATACACATAAAAAATACACACAGCTCCGCATAGTTTATCAGAGAAACACTTTTTTATATTAATACTAGCGGTCCGCCCCGGCTTCGCCCGTGGTACATATGAAAAATAGATGTTGGCCGATTCTCAGACTTACCCGATATGCACAGAAAATTTCATGAGAATCGATCCACCCGTTTCGGAGGAGTATGCAGACTAACATTGTGACACGAGAATTTTATATATAAGAAGACTAGCATTCCGCCTGCGGCTTCGCCCGCGTTTTCAAAAAAAAAACCCGCATAGTTCCCGTTCCCGTGGGATTTCCGGGATAAAACCTAGCCTATGTCACTCAGAAATGATGTAGCTTTCCAACAGTGAAAGAATTTTTCAAATCTGCCAAGTAGTTTCGGAGCCTATTCAATTCATACAAACAAACAAACAAAAAATCAAACCTTTCCTCTTTATAATATTTGTATAGATTATATATTTGTATATTTTTATTAGAAAATATATGACAATTAACCGTACATTTAAAGTTATTTATCCATTTACAGAAATCTATAGCATCGACGAAAGATCCGTCGACTGGACGCAGTGATACAAAATAGTGATAATTTATGCTGAATTGATTTCAAATTTCAATATAACATTATGGGAGAAAGCTGAAGGCAATGACTGCTAAAATTTCATTTTCCTACTATATAATTATTGTTTTATCCATTAAGTCTGCATTATTAAATAATTCAATTGCTTAAAAAGTTTTCTTATTACCCCAAATTTAATTAATAAAAATTACCTTTGTAATAATCTCAACGTCTTTCTGATGAGATTAATAATTTAGGCTTAAAGGCTTATTACACTACCCGATATGAAGGGCCCTGCATCTAGGGTGGGCGTGTTCCCTAGTTAGTGTGGCGCTTATTACACTTCTCTGCGAATTGGGCCCTAACTCAGTTTATACGCGAATGTCTAGAGAGATAAACGTATTGTTGCATTTTACATTATTTATTTATTTTTATTTATTTATTTAATTTAATTCAGATAATTGCAATATCCATATAATTGTTAGTATCATGTTACCTTAAAAAACTATGTTAGTATTAAAATTACACAATTCATTATCAACAATATTATTTTAAATCATAATGTGCTTGAGACATGGATTTTATTCCAATGTCTCAAGACATTGCTTTCCCATCTATCCACGAAGAGAGATAGGATGCTGCTGGACGATTGCCGGACACGGCGCAACATGGATGCTGCTCTTTTCCGCATGATTGCGTGGAACCCGTCAGTGCGCGCCTCCGCAAACATTCCTGACGCACTACAGTATCTCGGCAAACCCAGCAACATCCTAAACATATTATTATATTGCACCCGGAGGGTATTGATCGCTCTCTGGGTGTAGCTAACCCATAGGCTACACGTGTAAAACGATTGGCAAAACGCTTTAAACAGACTCACCTTTACTTCGCGAGAGCAGCGTGCAAACCTACGGGCCAGCATGTTACCCCTGACGGCCAACGCCCTCCTCTCCCTCTCAATGTCGGCATCATCCACGAGTTCATCCGTGACCCAGTGGCCCAGATACTTGTATTGAGAGACCCTCTGTAATGGTGTATTGTCGAGAAACACCGGCGGGACTGAGTCAACTCTAAAACCACGCGATTGAAACACTAAAAGGTTACTCTTCTTTACATTATATCTGAGCCCGTGGGCCACGGCAAAATCTTCACACTTTTCTAAAAGCTTTCGTAACGCACTGATTGATGGAGCCAACAAAACCATGTCGTCTGCGTAACTTAAGTTGTTGACAAATTTACCGTCAATCGAGCAGCCGACACCAGTTCTATTGAGCCCAACAATCAGCTCATCCACATAAAAGTTAAAGAGCCGAGGAGACGTCAACCCCCCCTGTCTCACTCCGCACTCCAACCCGTACGGTTCAGAGAACACATTATTCCACCTCACCGAATTAATCTGGTGGCCATACCAATACTCAAAAACATCAATTAACTCTTCTGGAAGCTCCGTTTTATTCCTTAACTTCTGCCAAAGGAGATCATACGACACCATCTCAAAGGCCTTTGATAGATCTAGAAAACAGGCATATACGGGGGTTTTCCTCTTTGTGTAGTATTGCACCGTTTGCTTTAGACAATAAACAGCAGTTTCGGTAGACGAACCGGCTCTAAAGCCAAACTGTGCCTCGTCCAACTTTAGGTGTTTGCATAAATATCTGTCCAGCAAACCGTCCAACACTTTCGCCAATATCGTGGCCAAAGAGATGGGTCTATAGTTCGACTTATCCGAAGAGTCGCCTGTTTTATTTTTAAGTATTGGCACGACCACAGTTTTAATACAATCTTTCGGCAAATATGAGTGCCTAATGCATAGTGTGAAAAACATAGCCAAAATTCGCGGCAAATGAGAGCCAGCATTGACCAAATGCTCAACACTGAGACCGTCATGTCCAGGGGATTTACCTCTAACCATGTTTTTTATTACCGACGCCACTTCTATCGCCGTGATTTGGACCGGATTACAAACAGACGGACGGTTCTCAGTGCTGGACACTTGCCGCCGCTGGCTTAACGGTTCGACTCTAAAATGATCCCTAAACAAGTTAGCTATGCTCATGGCGTCAGTAGCGTCACCGACACTGAGAGGAATTCCTGTTCTATGGTTCATCTTATAATTAATTATGCCGCCGTCAGTATCGAAACTTCAAAAAGTTGCTGTAGCAGTGGCAACCGTTGACGCAATAACAAATATTAAAAAAAGAAGAGAAAGATCTGGGTGAAAGAGTATTTGCGGTTACGTGAAAAGCTTTCAAATATGCAAATACGATGCATTAAGCGTGCTTGAACCGGGAGTTTTAATGAATTAATTAGAGTAGGTGCAGAACAATTTGAACACTTGTTGAGTTTTAAAACAATTAAATAAACAATTGATTTAAACAATTTATTTATTTGTTAACATGGCGGTGTGATCACAAACATTTGGAACTTCCCTTTTAAGTTATATAAACCTGTAGTAGGGAAGTTTGGTGACACCTTGCATACAAAAGCAGCCACTCCACGCACTAGTCGCGCGGCAACTGAGCTCCCTAACCGCCCTAAACGTTATTACATCACCCAATCTGCAGGGCGCTTAGGGAGCTAGGCAGATCGGGCAGACCCGATCGCCCTAAATCGGGACACTAACTCCCTAAGTCTTATTACACCACTCTTAGTTAGGGTTAGGGTCCCTAAAAATTGGGTGGTCTGATAAGCCTTTTAACTTGTTGCATTACAGATAATCATTAATCACCATTACTTGCTCTGTGATAACCACAGGTATTAATCAGTTCTTTAAAGAAACGAATCTTTAATGGCGGCGCTTATCATTCCCTCTCGCTCACACACGGCCGTACGGTATGCAAAAAAAAATGGAAAAATAAAATTACTAAAATGTATTTGATTTTCCCTATAATAGTTTTTATCATAAATTTACAATGACAATTATGCATTTGCGAAAGTAAATAATGTTTTATTGGAATTTGACAAAATATGTTCTTTGGGAAAAGTTGTTCAGTTTTATGGGTATATTACAAGTATTATGGGGATTTTATTACATTCTGTATACGTAAATATGATAATTCATATAAATACACAAATACAATAACAAAAAAGTTTGCCAACAAACAATTTGAAATAATTAATAAAATAATTATCAATTTACGTTATTTTTATTTTCTTTTTTGCTGATCCTACCATCTGTCAAAGTCAGCTTTGGCCGCCATTGAAGATTCGTTTCTTTATTGAACTGACTAATATTAATTATTAATACAGATCACCATTACCAACTGTGGGTGTTCAATAAAACCTTAATAAAACCTTTTAACACCCTTTTAACTTTTTTCTGAGGGTATTTGAATATTGGACAGAGTTTGGACAGAGTATCACAGAGAGTATATTAAAATGTCTCTAATGGTCTCTAAAGTATATTTCTAAGCGCTGACAGCGCTGCGTCTATGAGACTCCTTTCGTGGCAAGCACTCAGAATCAATCAAAACCACCAAATCATAAATTTGAAAAATTTATGATGTTAAAAATTATTTCTTGCTCATATAGGTATTTTCACTTTATTTTTGAAACCTTCGTTTCAATGTGTTTGAAACTCATTTGTTAATACAGACGGCCAGGGCCATAATGTATCTCAGGTGGCCATATGGAACAAATATTATTATTGAAAAAGGACATAACAACACTGGAGAAGAACATTAACTTGTAACAAGAAAATTTTCATACTGAAATCTCCAGTAAATATACTGTACTTGTTTTGATTTATCCCAAGAAGCTTATATCTAATAAGATATAAGCTTCTTGGGATAAATCAAAAAATGTGGCTTATCTAAAAAGAGTTTAGTCAAAGGAAATCCTCTGATTAAATATGTTACCTACTTTAACTATTTTAAAAACATTACAATCCGTTTTACTTTGGGTGTCTTCCGTTATGCACTGCGACCACTGTAAAGTGTAAGGTGTGACGTCATTTCAGTATACTGTGAAGCCGTTCCTTTATAGCCAGTTATACTGGTTACGATTTAAAACGGAACGCAATCCAGTATACTGTCAGCCGCATTTTTTGACGCAGCATTCAAATGAGTGTAATAAAGTTTTCTAGAACATAAAAATAAACTGTTTTGGAGTACTGTCCAATTAAAAATATTTTAATTAATATTAATTGTAAATTGAATTTATAATATAACTAGCTTTCCGCCCGCGGCTTCGCCCGCGTTTTCAAAGAAAAACCCGTTCCCGTAGGATTTCCGGGATAAAACCTATCCTATGCCCTTTCTCGGGTATCAAAATATCTCTATACCAAATTTCATGCAAATTGGTTCAGTAGTTAAGGCATGATTGAGTAACAGACACACAGACAGAGTTACTTTCGCATTTATAATATTAGTATGGAATATGGATATAGCCTTCCTCGATAAATGGGCTATCTAACACCGAAAGAATTTTTCAAATTGGACCAGTAGTTCCCGAGATTAGCGCGTTCAAACAAACAAACAAACTGATACACAAAAAGCTATAAGAAGCTGAATCAACACAACGACGACAACAACAAAAGAGGGCGTTAATTTTTGATAGACATAAATTTGAACCTCAATGTAATAATAGTTAGGTTTATGTGTGACGATTTAATAGTTAGGTTTGTGTTTAGGTTAGGTTAGGTTAGGTTAGGTTAGGTTAGGTTAGCTTTTTAAAACTAAATTATTTCTGGCCACGAAATTTATAATCGTAATATTAGCTGTTTCGTCTCTCTTTTCTCGGAAAATTCGAAATTTTTCAAAATCGAAAAAATTCGGCTGTTCAACAACAAAAACAGGTACCTCAATGTACTAATAGTTTGGTTTCTGTGTGA
>CAJQZN010039742.1:0-17688 GCA_907164685.1 Colias eurytheme
ATGTTTTGCGCGAAGTGACAGTAGTACCCACCTCAACGCTTCGCTTATGAGGCGTGCAATATCAAATTAACGGTTGAAAAAAAACTTTTTATCTCACACTTTTCATATAAGTTTACAGGTTTTCTAGATTGTGTAGATAATATATTTTGTTTTTTTTTTTATTTATTTTATAATCTAAATTTTACTAATATGAAGCTTGATCTGGCTACGAATTTCGACTTGTACGGAACCAAATATTTAACGACAATAGAATTTGTGTTTCATTCTGGGAACTTACTTCTTACTTCTTCCAAAGAATAAAATAAAGCTTTATTTATTCAGTTAATAGGTAGGTAAGTCGTCAAATTTTATTTAAAAGTTATTTTTTTTCATATATATATACAAGAGGATGATAAAAAAACATGTATTTATCAAAAACATTTATTACATTCAGTACATCAGTAACAATGAAAAATCAATACTTTATTTCATATCTTATGGCACATTTTCCTATACCACTCCGGATCATTTTTGGCGGCGGTTTCTGGGCGGCCATCTTTGTAGCGATAGTGGAATTCGGATACACCACGGCCTGGAGTTCCGTTGACAATAAACTTGCAGAACCTTTCTACCATTCGAGCCTCCCATTCTTCAGATACGTAGTGGACTGATTCGTATTCTACTAGTACCTGTTAGGTAATTATGGATGAAATATTATTAATTATTTGGGTATTTATTGCACACAGACTTTTTTGAGATCTTAAAATAGACGATAATTATTACCACATAAAGGAATTTCAAGACATATTCTTAAAATTTATATGCAATATATTCTGGTAAGTTCGCATTTTGGTACGTCATTTTTGAATATATTGAAATATTTTGAAATTGAATACTCAATGCACACGTTATGCTTATAGGAAAAATTATGGCAACCTGCACGAGCAAACAATTTTTTTAAATACTTAATCTGTATTTTCACCAAAACATTATAAGTATCTACTCAATATCTCCCACCTAACGCCTAGCGAAAGCGTAGTCCAAGTGCTACATGAACAAAAAAGATTGAAGATTAACGATCTGTATGTTCACCTGAACGGTATACTCATTTTGTCCCGCTTTGCAAGTAAAAGCATAATCCTTCGGTGCGATGCCATTTTCTCCGTGTTGGTACAGTTGTAAGTCTACCCATTCAATCGCATGCACTTCTCCGTTTGGTAAGGATACTACACCAGCTTCGAATCTGAAAATATTTTTAATAATAAACTAGTATTTTTTTTATCGAAACAATGAATGAATGAAAACTGCTTTGAAAATACATAAATACATAAAGCAAAGACAAGACTTAACAGAAACAGCAAAGGGTGGCCTTATCGCTACGTAGCAATCTCTACCAGGCAACCCAACAATCAGAGGAAACAACCATAGATGTTTAAATGTTTTTATGAATACGATTTATTTTTTATGCAATATATAAAAAAAAATTATTCAAATTTTAATTAAATAACTAACACAAAAGATCCTAACTTAAATCTTTTAATATACATTTTTGGTAATAAAAATTTACTTCAATGGGCTACTTTAAGTTCAAACGGACCGTTTTAATTTATAATATAAACATTTTTTATGTATAATATAAACCAACACAAAAAGTACCTGGACGCAGTGCAGGGTTGACAGATCACGCCCACGCTGAGACTCACGCCATTTTGTAGGAAAATGTGGTGGAAAGCGTATCTGTGCATTAGCGACCAGTCGCGGGTGTGTCCTGTGAATTATATTATTAACTTGTTTAGAAGTAGAAGAAGAATAAGTATATTCTTTATTTAAAATAACACAATCTTTAAAAACGTGTGTCGATATGTTTCTAATTATTTTTGAACACTGGCTGATTTTGATGGAATGGTCATTAGCAGAGCATTTTCCTCACAATCAAAATTACTTTTTTTTAAGAATATGATTTTTATAAACGTATACAAATTGAAATTCTATTTAAATTTACTTACCAAAGCTGTGATCCCGGAAGGATGGTAGAGTCAATTCAAAGTTTTCATTTTCGATGCTGAATTCGCACTTCAGTGTTCCAAATTGTTCGTAGTGTGATTGATGTGCCCTGGATTAGTAATTAAGTATACAATATAATATTTTATTTAAATAAACAGTTGGTTAACGTGTTTGCATGTCAAAGTAATATTATAAGTTGGCGCCAAAATTTTGTTACCTATGTCGCGAAAAATATGATCTGAATTACTATTATAGTAGCTATACAACAAAGTCGCTTTCCACCTTCTTTGTTTCTGTATGTTTAGATCTTTAAAATTACGCAACCTATTTTGATGGGGATTTTTTTTAAATAGATTTTTAAACATCCCGTTTCAGTAGGTATATAATGTGTTAAGTTTTAGACCAAGTGGGCGAAACCGCGGGCGGATAGCTAGTAATAGGTATAATAAACTATCTATATAATTCTATTATTTCAACTCACGTTTTCAGCCCTTGGAAGTATTCCTTGCTCCACTTCTCTCTAGCTATCGATCTGATGACAGCTGGCGGATGCAAGTCGGTGTCGTAGTCGAAGTAATTGCTGGTGGCTGACCATTCGCCTGTGAATTCCACGTCTACCACCTTTTCCGGGTCGTTTTGGTACCTAGAATGTAAAAAAGGAAAATGAAAAATTGCTGTGTAAAATGATTAAATCTTACCTGTAGGTACATAATGTGCATAATATATCTATAAAAATTGTTTTCTTATTAAATTAGACGTGTTTATGTCAAAGTAATAAAATGTCTATCTCATCTATACCTTTTACTTACCTATTGCCTATTTTCTTTTACTCATATGTACATATAATATAATAAAAATATTACAGTTTCCATGAAATATAAATTATTTACATATTAACTACAGTGCAACCTCGATATAACAAATCTGAAGGGAACAAATAAATATTCGTTATATCAAGTAATTCGTTGAACTGAGGTTCGTTATGTTGAGGTTAGGTTGGTCTAAAATTCGTTATAAAGAGGTCTTTTACGTTTCTGATCCATTTCAACTTGAATCTTTAACAATAGTGACGAGCAGCAGTGTTCACATTACTTTCCAATTTAAATGAAACAAAAATGATCGTTTTACGAACAAAAGCATGTCGAAACCTGTCGCGACATGAATCACATACTATGAGATTAAGAATCATTACATTGGTTTGAACTTTATATAAAGGTTTTGGGTTGACGAAATTCGTTAATTAGAGGTATTTATACTTTTCTTGATAGTTAAAAATTCGTTATAAAGAGGTGGTTCGCAAAAAATGTTCGTAATGTAAAGGGATATTTTATATTGAATCTTATGGACAATTCAAGGGGATTACCAAAAATTCGTTAAATCGAGGAAATCGTTATATTGAGGTACGTTATATTAAATTCAAAGAATGCTTTGGGGATATTCTGCGACCTTTCTAAGGCTTTCGACTGTGTAGAACATTCCACTCTATTACGGAAACTAAATTTTTATGGTATCAAAGGTTTATCTCAGGACCTCATAGCTTCATATCTTCAGAACAGGGTACAGACCGTTGTTGTTAATGGAGAGAAATCTTGCGGTGCGCCGATTAACATTGGTGTTCCGCAGGGATCTATCTTAGGACCGTTTTTGTTCTTAGTGTATATTAATGACCTACCTTATTATTTGCAGGATATGTGTGAAATAGTACTGTTTGCAGATGATACCTCATTAATATTTAATGTGGATAGATATGACACAAATGTTGACGAAGTAAACTCTGCTCTTTTACGCATATCTAATTGGTTTAATGCTAATAATTTATTATTGAATGCAAAAAAAAAACAAATTGTGTAGAGTTTATCCTTCCAAATGTAAAAAAGGTCAAAAGGGATATCATTTTAAACGGGGAGGTATTATACCCTGTCGAGTCTACTGTTTTTCTTGGTTTGACACTAGATGAGAAGCTACAATGGGGGACCCATGTTGCCACCACCGCTGCTAAGCTCAGCTCAGCTGCATATGCAGTTCGAAGAATAAGGCATCTCACCGATGAAGATACGGCTAGATTGGTTTATTTTAGTTACTTTCATAGCATTATGTCCTATGGAATTCTACTATGGGGCAGGGCTGCAGATATAGAAACTATATTTATATTACAGAAAAGAGCCATACGCTCTATATATAATTTACGTGCTCGGGACTCACTAAGAGATCTCTTTAAGAATATTGGTATCCTCACTGTACCATCACAGTATATATTTAATAATGTTTTACATGTACACAAAAACGCGGACTTACACACAAAAGTAGGAGATAGACACTGTTATGGCACAAGGAATAGAAATAAAATTGAAATGCCATTTTATAGGTTAGCTAAAGTTAAAAATTCATTTATGGGCCAAGGTATACGTTTTTACAATAGAATTCCTCATAGTATTAAAGAGTTTAGTAGTGTTAAATTTAAAACTTATTTAAAAAATGTATTAGTTCAGAGAGCCTACTACAGCATTAAGGAATATATGGAAGATGAAAATCCATGGAGGGTTGTCGCGTAAGAATAACAGGACAGTTCTTTGGCATATTATGATAATATATAATATTATGTAGTTAGATGTAAGTAACATGTAATGTAAAGTTATATTGTATATGGACATGACTTTAAAAGAGCAACTATGGAGTTTCTTGCCGGTTCTTCTCCATAGATACTGCTTTCCGAATCGGTGGTAAATTTAAAGAATGTAATGACGATTCAAAAGTGCTTCTGGAAGAAGTCTAATTGAATAAATAAATGTTTGAGTTTGAGTTTGAGTTTAAGGTTGCACTGTATATGCTTTTGTATCCTTACAGATCCTCTGATAATTTTGAAAATATGTTTTTTAAACAAGACGCAAATAAGTGAAGAAAGAATATAAATGAAATTAACATACCACATCTGCCCTTTGTAGGACAATGCCCATTTTTTCATCGGCTCTACAGGGGTTATTTTAATGCCTTCAGCACCAAATTCACCAATTTCTGCCCCAAACAGGACCGTGTCGGGAATCTTCTTACTACAGAGCAGACCTTTTTCAGGCAACTGAAATATAATAATTTTCGTATTATTTTTGTAGTACAGAAAAAGCATCATACATACATATCATACATCATACATACACCTAAGTTAACTAAAGTATTTTTATTTTCTGATATTTTTTTTATCGTTTTCTATTTTATGTTCGCTGTGTATGTTTGTATGTGTGTGTGTGGAAATATAAATGTTTTCTGCCATTCTAATATTGTTTTTTTTTCCTTTTAATGATCGTATATTTCATCCGAATCCCAATAAGTACCTACTTGGTGTTATTTTTTTATGTGTTGCTGAAACTTACCCCAATATAAAATAAGCCGTTACACATGCCCATAGGTCGGCGTTCGCACCCCATAACAACATAGATGCCTTTGTCTGAGTCATCTTTCCTTGATGAGATGAAGAATACTGCGTCGAATGCCTGCAAAAATAATGTGTAAATGAAGCTATCTTATATTGATTTTATAGTATTTCTATTGATAAATAACTAACTAAATAATTATTCTCTATTATATATTTTCTCTATTCGAAATAGCTAATTATTCTCAGTGGAGCTTGGATATAAAAAGTCGGCAAGAATTATTGTGAAATGCGACTTCATAAGAAACAAGCGACTTCACTGTAAGTAAGTAATGTAATTAAATAAAATTGGAGTGTCTGTTTGCAATATTGAAATTATGGATTTTTACTAAATGCTCATATTCAAGAAATGTCTCTATTTAATCTACCTACACTTAACTAATCTACTTAGTTAATCTTGTTATTATTATAACAATAAACAGTAAAAAATATGTCAATCGACCGCAAGAAGTTCAATGTGGTTTTAAGTAGGTATGTACCTACATCTTGTGGTTACGACTTACGACATATAAGATCACCATGGGCGTAGCTAGCCATGGGCACAGGGTGGGGCGAAAAAAAAACCGGCCAAGTGCGAGTCGGAGTCGCGCACCGAGGGCTCCGAACAAACCTACTTTTTATTATGTTGTAACTCTAAAATGTATGTTTTAGCAATTTTTCCTTTATCTGTGCTATAAGACATTGCTTTTAACCAAATTTCAAGACTCTGTGTTCACGGGAAGTACAATGTAGGTTTTGATTCCCTTGCGAATGTCGAAATTTGCGATAATTTGCAGCATAAAATGGCTGTATCTTTTGATTGCGTTGGCTTATAAGTTTGATTTTTTCACAGCTTTAAGGGTGCGTATAAAGCAAAATTACCAATCTTCTATTAGATGATATGTGTAATATTCAAGACCAAATCTAAAAAATAAAATATATATCAAACTAGATGATATGTTCAACGATTCTGTTTAATCAAAAACATAAAATATTAAAATTTACTCGATAAAAAAAAAATCACCAAGTTAGCTCTAATTTTCACACTTTTACGTTTTCTACTTGACATGGTAATACTTATTATGATTTTTTTTTCATAAACAATTATATTAAAACATTTGCAAGATATTTGTCAGAGCATTTTGTGTAATTACTTTTAGTTTTGGTTTTATCTGCGATAAACCACTTTTGGCGCTCTTTTTTTCTCGAGATAAACGTTTGGTTTTGTCACGTAAAAACCAAACAAATAAAGTCGTCAAGTTTTTCCGGAAAAATCAATCGCGCTTCGCGCTCGTGATTTTTTAACCTTGACTAAAAACTTGACTCCTTCATTTGTTTGCAATTGCAACGAACCTATCGGAAAATACCCGATAATTTTGAAGCTCTTGTGGTATTATAAGTGTTGCAAATTTCATCCCTATATTTTATAGTTTATCTGTCTAATACAATAATATTATGATTCCTTTTTACCATAAAATATAGGTCTACATAGACCTATATTTTATATTACATAAATAGAAAAAATAAACCATTTTAAATAACTCAGTAAATAAAGCAAAACCTTGCACTTCCGATTTCATGTTTGTTTTAGGTTAATGGTCACTTATTGACCATAAAAACACAAAATGCAGACAGATCCAGGTGGAGCTTTGCTCGCAATCTTATAGTTTTTGACCGATATCTCGAAAACTATCCACTTTAGGGCAAAAGTTGCTAAGACTTTTATGTAGAAAGCAAAATTTCGCATATTTTATACCATGTAAATTTTTTTGTAAAACTTAGATACTATTTACGGTTTATGGCCTATTTGATGAACCGGTTGATCGGTAAAATATTGGATTAATGAATAAATTTCATGTATGTACATAGTTTTTAGGTCACTTTATTCTCTACAAGTTGGTTAGGTACCTTCCAGGTCAGAGCCAGGGTGGGGCAAGTGCCCCACCCTGCCCCACCGTGGCTACGCCCATGAAGATCACTGTTGATTATGTTACTCTAAAAGTCATTATGTTACCGGTACTCACTACTCAGGTACCGGCAATGCAGGTGTGCTTTGTCGGTTCAATGGTAGAGCTACGGGAGTGGCACAAGGCCCCAGATCGTAAGGGGCCCCAAAATGCAAAAACTAAAAGGTTACATCGACGTAGACACTTTATTAAACATGGCGCATTTTATTCATCCTGTTAGTTAATATCTATATCTATATATATCTATTATCTACTATTGGAAAAGTTATGAAATTGAAATCACTTAATACTAAGGAGGTTAGATATCATGATAAATATTATTTAACTTTCGCTTCTACCCTCAATGGATATCTACGGACGACAGTGCTTACCTACCTACTCGTCAATATAAACAAATAAATAAATCAATCAATTTAAATAAAATAATTACAATGTACCTAAATATTATTTGTTTTGTCTTACCTTAGCGTGGTCACTTAGAGGTTGCGCTCGGTCCATTTCAGCCGGATTTGCTATAGCTTTGACGCCCTGCCCCGCTCGCCCGTCTCGGCCTGCTGCCTTGTATTTATTGGCATACTGTAAAAGATTAAATGCTATAGGTATAATAATATATAATTGTGTGTGCTTCTCAGTTATTTACCTTTTTTCAATAGAGCGCATCATAAAATCTGTTATATCAAGGAAACATTAACTAATATAAAAATCTATAAAAATTTATTGTCAATTAATTATGGAAGTAATTTATTCAAATTAAAGTAACTAAGTACATAATATTTAACAGTTATCACAAGATAATATTAAATGGGGATTCAAAAATATAAATTTTATATAAATAATATTAGTCTTAGCCAATAGCTATCTATTCAATTCGATTTAATTAAAATGAAATATTTTTATAAGGACCTAACCCTTAATGACATAGTAAATTATCTAATACATATTTACTTTGAATACTTCTTCACATAATCGGTTTCGTGTTGGTTTAATGACTCAAAACGTTTTAAGTCAAATCATAGTATCATCTACAATAGGTAACACTAAGCCTGCTTCATCACGATTTTCGTGAAAAGCCTTTGTAAGACATTTCTATAAATTTCAAATTTTCCATGCCTTTACCGGGCAATCATTTAACTAAATACCAAATTTTTTCGTGAAATATCAGTAAACGCATCTTCACAATTTTTTGGCTATTATTATTTTTAATTTTTCGATTCAACAATTTCAATTCATCAAGAAAATACATCCCCGAAAAAAATATAAGTACCTACTTAGTGCCATACAGTTTAAAAATGGCACCACAATTTTTCATAAATTAAAAATCACAATCGAAAATAAAAATCAAACTTACTTTTCTAAAATAGTACAAACACGAAAACACAGCATATTTCAAATAGTACCACTTTCCCGGCACTGAATACACCCCAAATATGGGTTTAGAATCCTCTTTATACAGAATATAATATATTAAAATTATAATAAAAATAGCGATCACTATCAAGAAAGCCATGTTGAAGACTAGACGACACTGCGGTTTCATTAATTAGAGATAGCGATACAGTATCGGCAGGGACGGATTTAAGAATTATAAGGCCCCATTTAGTGCCTTTGTGTCTTCAGCTTTATAGAAGATCTGTGAATAAATTGAAATTATCGACGGTAACCCGCACGAAATCAGCTCAATAAAACCATTCTATGGGGCCTCGTAAAGGTAGTTAGGAGTTAGGACACATTTTCTGATGATGATGGAACTAATAATAATATTATGGTCGCTTAACCGCATAGGAACAGAAATATATTATCAGTATTTCGTCGGTGTTTTGTAAGTTAATTCAATGCAATAAGGCTAACTTTATACTATACTTAAAATTGTAAACAGACATAATACATATATGATTTGTAGCAATATAGGCGTGTTACATAAAACATTGAGAAGAATAATATACATTTTGGGGCCCTAAATAGATTATTTTGTAAGACTTTTTTGATAAACTCCGACTCTGTATGATAAAGCTATTGACAATTGGTGTGTAATAATAACAATTGAATTTTTATTAGTATAACTGCTTATCGGTCAAGTTAAATAAACAAATTCCTACCTAAGACTGTGAAATGGTGCAAAAGACAATTCATTTATATTTCTGATATATGTATTATACTTTATGATCCTGCGGCTTTATTCGTCTGGTAAAATTAAAAATAGACCATATGTCCCTTTCATTTCTTTGTATAAAAAAAAAATATTTTTGTGAGTGTATTTCTGATCAGTGATCACCTTAGTTATAACTTTTATGTGATTTGTCAATATTATTTTATCTAGATAGAAAACAAGACATAATAGGTACGTTTAATTCATAACTTATTTCTAAGAGCTAGCGCGCACGAGCAACTTTGTCTCCGCAACTATTTTGTCTCTCCCATCAATGGTGGTTAAAAACACTATAGAAATGACGTAAAAATAATATCAATTTATTCCTAACCTGCCTTAATAATCATAATTTCATTTGAATTCAGGTGCGATAAGCGTGCTATTTTAGTTATTCGCATGAAAGATAATACTAATTTACTTAGTAGACGATAACATTGAATAAACACGGATAGTGCAATTGTAGGGCTTCTAGATTATTCTTCAATATATTAGCTTTTAGAACTTAGTCGAATTCCCAGATTTGATTAGTTACCTACTGGATATTAAAAAAAAAATTGTATAAAATAAAACTTCAAAAATTTAGACCATGAATTATAAAATAAGTAAAGCAATTTACCTGAATTAAGACCGGACCGAACTTTTACCTTTGAATATTTTTTTTCCATAAAATTTCAAAGATTCGAGAATATTCCGTGATTTCGCTAATTTAAAATTTGCTTTTTTTTAGCCGTCAAAAGGTAGGTACAGCAGTCATTTAAATATTGTTTTAAATGGAATTTTCTTGAAAGTTGTTGGCTCTAACGTGCTGAATGATATTATCTGTAGTGCTGATTATAAGTTTATATTTATGAAAATGTCGATGTTAAGAAGAGTCGAGTTATGTTGGAGTCAGAAATCTGCTCTAGCCACATGTAGATATACATTTAAGTAGGTTTTCTAAATAAACTATACCTAAGGACATTTAAATATAACTAGATAGCATATTATAGGACTTTAAGATAAGTATTAGCATTGCTTATTCAATTTAAAAATAGACTTACATAGTGTGCTGTGTGATGCAGAAATTCCTTCAGCATTAGATTATGTTGATAAGGAATTTTTGAAACGTATAGGGATACTCGTAAAAATAACAGAGTACATAGAGACAATTGATGGATATATTAGAAGTCTCTATTTAGTTTAAAAAACAAAAACTTTTTTTTTATTAATAATGATTCCTTAAATGTGTCAAAGGTGTTATATTATTAACTGCGATAAGGGTCCCTAAATTCAAATGCTTGTAGCTTGTGGTAAAATCGGAAGCGGTAAGAAGGCAGTATTGATTAAATAAAACTGGCCAAGTGTAAATCGGACTCACACACCAAGGGTTCCGTATGATTAAGACCAAAACAGATTCACTACTTCTTGGACACCCTGTACAATGTACATTATATCAGAATAGAATTACTAGCGTCTAGCACAGAATATATTATAATAGTTACTAGGTAGTTAGCTTTTGACTGTGCTTTCTGACTGCTGAATCTAGATAGTTCAGGCGAAGCCGGGATAAGCAGCTATTGGAATAGTAGATAGGTAAGGTTTTAATATAATTTACTTGCACATGTACAAAACAGTACCTATACCTAGTATCAGTATTATCAGTGCACAATGTGTTATATAATTTTATCTTTATCAAGATTATTGATTGTAGAAATTCGACATTTATTCAATCAATACCTAATTCATTATCACAATATCTTGTAGGAATGTAATAAGTATCTAGTAACTAGGTAGGAGAAGAAATAAAAAAAAAATATGATTTAAAGATATTTATTGAAATAAAAATTTAAGTCACATACCTATACCTACACACTAAAATTATCTGAAGTATTTATGTATACTTTATTTTTAAATAGATATTGACATTTGTACAATTTACGAATTTACACAATTCAATCAACAATTTATAAGTAATTAGTTGTCTGGATACACACAGTGGTGTGTATCGTCTAACGGTGCATTTACATCGAACGAGCGAATGCTCATTCTAACCCCACTAGGTATGTGAAATTCTTTAAGTGTAAACAGGCGTAGAGCATTCTTTCGTTGTTCTTAGTGCGTTCGAAAATATTCTATGCAATGTTCCAATACTGAACAACACTGAACTGAGTTTTGGTTTACACTTCAATCACGAAAGAATGCTCTTGCTCTATCTCTAGCTCTATGTTCGGTTGATGTAATTTATGCACCGTAACACAATCAAGTAATTTCCTCTCACTAATTATAAATGCAAAAATCTGTCTCTCTGATTTATGATATCAAGGATAAATCGCATCACGATTTTGATGAAATTTTAATAATGCGGGATGAAATTTTGTCCTCGGTTGTGCCTCGGTTTTGTCTGCGGGTGAAACCACGGCGCACGACCAGTTATGCATATACCCTTATAAACTCATAAATTAGAGAGCAAGAAACATACATGATTGCAGCATTATAACGAACCCCATTTATCATTATCCTACCCTATCATTACGCACACATCAAAGAACTTTGGTTTGTATACTTATTTGCTATGAAAATAAATACCTCATAAGTAAAATAGAGTTGTGATAAGTAACATTTCTTTGTGTGCTATTTTATATACTAGATATCTAATATAGAATCTAATACAATATTAAAAAGAACACATTTGTAGTATTTATTTTATGAAGTTCGACATTTAGTTTATCCTCTAAGTTTCTCATTCCAAGTAAGTAACTCATACTTAATTTAACACATCAATATGTCTAGATAACTATTTATTTAGTTTAAAAGACATGTAGATATTAAATGATCATAAAATCGATAAGATTCTTCAAAACAATGAATCATTTGTGTTTTATATAATTCAAAGATAAGATGATCAAAGACATTTGGACTAAATAACAACCAAAGCTATATTTTTACCGTTTAGAATGAGAAAAGCCTTTTTTAACCGACTTCAAAAAAAGTAGGAGGTTCTCAATTCAGCCGGTATATTTTTTTACAACCATTTTTTTACTTGGAAATTATCTTTTAAGTTATAAAAAATATTAAAAAATTGTTCACTATTTCGATGCCCCCAAAATAGTCAAAATATACAAGAATATGTTAACAATATCTAAGTAAAGATTAAGAGCTGCGAAAATATATTCCTCTGGTGAGATGCTGTACTTGTGTTTCCCGCCCATCATTAGCTGTGTGTCATAGACTAGATACATAGAGAACAGCAGTACTCCCAAGGACGCGTACACTAGGCGAACTATGTCGTTGCGAGGGATGAAAATTGATATCAAACCTGTAATAGGAAGTTTTGTTATAGCACAGATAGTAGATTACTTAATCTATACTAATATAATAACGCTGAAGAGTTTGTTTGTTTGTTTGAACGCGCTAATCTCAGGAACTACTGCCATAACTATCAGGTCCTCTGATTAGATAATCTGAGAGGTCCTCCAACGTCATTCGTACTTCGAATTTAATTGTGCCTAAAAGCCTAATCTGTATGACATTTAATTTTAACTAAGGGACGCAGTTTATCTTTAAATTAAGGCAGTTTATATTTTTAAGTTAACAATAATAAATAATAATGCGTACCAAACATAAGAAGTACCATAGACGCGGCGACGAGCGCTCCGCCCATCATGGTAAAGTCCCATTTCGTTTGGAAAGCAAATAACGTAAGTCCCAGACATACTGCAGCTGTTATACCTACAGCTATGAATACCTGAAAATGATTAAAAAGTTATTACAGATGACACACAAATTTTTTAAGCAATTTTATCACAATTAAGAAAAAAGAAAGAAAGAAAATTACACAATACACCGAGTATATTATATACCTATTATTTATGTATAGTTTGACGTGATTCTGTTGTGTGAAATGTTGAGGTGAGTATTAATGTATAATAATTGTAATGATTAAATCGCTTTAAAAATCGGTTAAAATGCATAAATATTGTTTACATAATATGTTAGTACTGTTTATAATAATATTTACTAACCTAGATACTCGCGAACACAAGATAACATTATGTTGCAACGTTTTTCTGGCTTTCTTGTTGTGTTATTTTATGTTTTTCGACTGCATGTGTATGCATATTTTTTCAGCATTGCGGATATGCGGATAGACAAACTCATTTATTTTTTCAATTCTTTAATATTTTTAGTTCATGTTAGGAAGGTGATGAATTTTATTATCTTCATTTAGTGCATTTAACACATACCTCGGTAGCTTCATACGTGCTAGAAGCGACGCCCAATAGGAAACTCTGGGCCAGTGTGAAAATGAATAAGAAGATAAAATTCATCGGTGTTGTCCTTCGCACGTTTTCACAGCACGCCATTGCTATAATGCAGACAAACGTCACTACTAGCGCTATCCAACTGAAATTTATTAAAAAATAATTATATAATACTATTAGTTTATTATTGGATATTAGTATATAACTTAACAATTGTTTATTATGTATTAAGATAATTTAATTTATAACAGTAAATAAAATGAAAATATAATCAGAGAAGGCCTATTTTAATTTGCAAGTCTCTACGTAATAGGCAGTTTCAAGTAGCAGAAGGGTTTCGTAATTCTAAGAAATAAATTTGCATACATGCAGTACTTATTATTGGAAATACATACCTACATAAATAGGTAATGCTGTCTGTCTGTTAAATATGGCAAAGAAATAGAGACTGAAATATAGAGCTATATAAGTAGGTACATTTTTTTCGCAATAATTTTTACAATAAAAAACATTACCTGACTTTGTTTGTATCTATGATGTTTTATGCAAAAGGACAACATCAATTTGAATTTGATAAGCCGTCATTAGGCAACCACTGAAAATCAGTGTATTGCACTGAGTGGCAGGCCTATTGTGGCATTTAAGTTACATTTAAGTTACTTGTTTCATTTTATTTGTATCTTTTTATGTATCCATAATAAACGTATTTCATTTCATTTCACAAATTGCAAATGAGCAAAGCCGCGGGATAAAAGCTAGTAGGTATATTTGTAAACAATAAACTGTACTTACAAAAGATAAGGATTGCTTCTCACGAACACTTTTGTTGGCTCGTGGAAAACGAATAGAGCAATGAATCCCATTGTAACCAGCAGCTGACACATAAGTATGGAGTATACCTGTGGTAATAATAAAAATAATTGAATTAGTTTGAAAAAAAAAACTAATAAATAAGAAATTATTGTATTGTCACCGATCCTTGAAAAGTGAACAAAGTTTGAACAAAAAGTGGGTCAAAATCGAGTCTAAGGCCGCCTGTCCATCTGCAAGAAAACTTTCGCAAGAAATGTCCGACAGTCTGTCTGACAGTAGCTTGCAAGTCTAATTCCGCGTTTCCACCTGCAAGTAGACTTCGGACATTTCTCGCGGAAGACGTTTTCTTGCAGATGGAAACGCGGCCTAAAGGAGTCGGTTACATACATACAGGTGAAGCTAATAAAAGCGTGTTAAAAAGACATATTGATACTATATTAAACTCTTAAGTATATATTTTACGTTTGATTATTCCTTATTTCTTCAAATTCACTGAGAAAATTTGGGGTTTCATGGAAAATTGTTAAGCCATATCTCCATTTTATATGGTATTTTTTTAAATATAGTTTGAAATAATACTTTTGGATATTATGAAGGAGATTCGATATAATGATATAATAATATTAGCCTATTATTTATGTATCTGGACAAAAGATTTCGGCATGAACGGCCATGATAAAGGCCATGAACTTCTAAAATATAAAGTAGGTACTTTAATACGGTCTACATAAACAATTATTTTTGTGCAAAATGTTTTCAATATCCTTATTAAAATTTTTGTTTAATTTTTAAATGATAGGTGTTCTCATCATTTTGTTTTTTGAAATGTTAATAATACAACATCTGGTAAAGTTTTGTAATTCCCACACATTGCAATAGTCCAAAATCGGCCGCGGACTACCCAGGGCTGTATCTCTATAGTGCAGTCATGGGCAGGCTGCGGCTGGTGTCCCACAACACATTAAAATTTTCTAAAGGGCCTCTGCGTGTTGGACCTGTGTCCTCACGTAAGCCTTCCAAAGGACCGGGTATCTTCCTGCTCGTGGTACCCGTGTATTATGGAGAGCGACATCTGGTAATACCCCATATTTGCATACTCGAAATACATGATAAATTACACAGGTAAATACGCATATTATTTTGACGATAAAGTTATGAATCATATTTCATATACGTACCTATTTAGGCGCGCATAGTTGTATTTTTATCTAGATTTTTGCGTATAACGGAAAGATAAAAAATATGTTCAAATTACTTTCGTATACCGTATACATTACAAGTACTCAAAATGTATATGTCGTGGCCATATTGTAAATTGAGAAAGTATATTTGTTTGTGTTTCTTTCACATCGCAACGGAGCGATTTTATGAAACGATTTTTCTCTACATTTGAATCGTGTAGAGTACAACAATAATTAATACATTCTCTAGTTCAAAGTATATCACTTATATGCACATAATGATAATATTATGTATATGTGTTTCATAAGTATTACAAACAATAACATTTTATTCTTACCTAGAAGGCTTATTAGAAGGTATCTGCAAAGTTACAGACACAGATTAAAAGAATAGTGCGTAGGTTTTATTACCTACTTTATATTTATTTTTCCTCAAGAATTTTTTTAATGAAATGAAATGATGTTAGTTCAACATTTGTACCAAGTACCTATATAGAATCTCGTAAAACGGCTCTACCTACCTACTGTTTTAAATGTAGGTACCTAATTTTAATCACAGATAGTTTAGACTTTAAATTATTACTCCTAATAGACTGTACTTACTATATCTATTAACTATATTATTAGCATTATTTATATTTTACAGTTATACCGGTGTCATTTGTATATACCTAAGTAGTGTAGTTACCTTTCGAATGAATGCCTTTCGTATTGATTGTTCGCTAAAGTCGAATTGCTCCATGCCGCCATCTTCGAACCTTGATGGATCCATGTAGACAACTTGCTGAAACGGTAAAAATACGTTTGCAATAACACTGTTACTTCCTATATTATTATTGAAGAACCATACAACATAAACAATAGTTTCCTTGACTGACTAATGATTACTATGAAATCACAAGTGCATATTGTTACTGCAATTTTTAAAGTTTATCAATATCTATGTCACATACTTCTAGAACACTGAAACACAACCGATTATTATGAAAACTGATTGTTAACTACAGGTAAAATGTATTATCTACCTATATATCACATGAAGAGTTTTCGTGAATAATAAGGACACTATTAATTAAAATACAGTTTTACCTGGGCCATGTAGACGCGAGTGTTGTGTCAGTTTATCGTTTTGATACTGATAGGCTGGTGATAAGGTGTTCGTTTCTTCGATAAAAGAACGTTGATACCAACGGCCAACCTTACCTGCGTTCTTTTCGCAGTTTATTGGAAATTCGTGGAAATGATAAGGTAAAATATTATGTAAAAAATTAAATATAGCTCCGTTTTAAGTTGAATCACAGTCGTGAGACAAAAATTAGGTGATTGATATTGTTTTATTAATCAGTAATTGTTTTATCATAAAAGCTTAAATAATATCTAGTGATGAATCATAGCTATTAGCTTCACTCAGAACATTTGGATGTCAAAATAATCTACGTAGTTAGTTAGAGCATTTTGGATGTTCATTTGAAAAGTTTAATTAGTCAGCTATCTGTTTTAAAATATTGCTTTATATTTTTCTTTTTTAAATATGTAGGTACATCCATCTATATATATTCACCTTCACTGTTCGCTGTAGAGTTATATCTTCATTAAATAGACCGATAAAAATGAGTTTCATTTTACCTCGACCTCGATATTTAGGATCTTCTTATACATCTAAAAAAATGACTACCAGCATGCGTTTTCAATGCCATTGAGGCATTGAACTATCGACTTCGAGGAAGCGTGGCTGTCGGCGTGAAATGAAAAAGAGCGGAAACAGACATTTGTTTAATATCTAATAAATAAATACATATTTCAGGACATTCTTCACATACGGCACGATCTGATCCCCTATTATGCTTTAGTTTATGGAAACCAAATGGCTGATAAACATACACATACCTAGTTAATATCATTTTAAATCTTACATATAAAATTCTCGTGTCACAATGTTAGTCTGCATACTCCT
>CAJQZN010039742.1:17698-34162 GCA_907164685.1 Colias eurytheme
ATCGGCCAACATCTATTTTTCATATGTACCACGGGCGAAGCCGGGGCAGACCGCTAGTACTTATATAGATAAATTAACACCCAGACACAGAGCAAACATCGATGTTCATCACGCAAATATTTGCTCTGGGTGGCAATCGAACCCACGACCTCTGGCTTGGAAGGCAGAATCACCTAAAACCAGCGTTAGATTGATCTTGTTCAGTAATTCAAACAAATAGGTTCGTTAACTTTTTTAGAAATTTAGAAATTTTTTATAGGCAAGTAAAAATAATTTAAAATAAATATAATGATCGTATTTTAATAAAAACTAGGCAAAGCATGCCAACGAGTGCATCAGGATTGGTTGAAAGATTCTACATGAACTAGATAATTATAGTCTTTAAATATCTAAATCTAATAATATGCTCTGTTTTAAGGGTTTAAAAATAAAACAACATCGTAGTGGACATCTATCACACAATTTATTAGAATCATAATGATGACGGTTATTATTATATGCATTATAGGCGCATCAAATATTAACACATTATTAACGACACTTAAGTAACGTAACGGCACCAGTCTTGTACAGATTAAGGAAAAAATTGAAGTTTTTTGCAAATTTCTCGTAGGTTTTTTAACTTTATTGGATATTGTTTAGTTATACCTTTAGTTCAATGTTAGTTTAACGTAACCAATGTTAGAAAAAAGATTACAATGCATAAATAATGAAGTTATTTATAAATTAAAAAACCACTTTTTTGCACCAGTGTTGGACAGTGAAAAATCTAATGATGGACACCCAGTTTTGGACAACATCCAGTTATGAACACCCATTTATGGACTATACCTAATGTCGTTTCTCCAGTTATTTACACTTGGAGAAGACTTATAGTTATCAATAGAATCTTGAAAATGATGATTGGAATACAATAAATCGGGGATGTATTTATAAAAAATAGTACTTATTAATTATTTTGCATACTTATAATATTTAAAACAGTCTTAATTTCCATTTTCTAGGCAAAAATTGGACAAATGCATCGTTAAATACGAGTTATGTCCGTTAAGAAACACCAATATGGTTTTTTTCTCATTAAGTTTAATGACCAAACCATAAACCATATTGGTGTTTCATAACAGGGATGAAAAATATAACTAAAAAAAGTACTGCCATTCCATCCATTTTGGGACTTCTTCTTCTTCGTCATATCACTCAAGGGGGTAGATGTTACCCGCTTCACGATGTTCCACCATATCTCTCTGTTTCCTGGCATTCCGCTACACTCGTGAAGTGAATCGCCAATCTGTATCCGCCAGCAGCCTTAATCTGATCGGTCCATCGATATGGATTCCAAATTGTAGCACGAGGCAAAAAGCTTTTTTTTAACTGTTGTCAAGATGGTGTGGATGAAATTTAAGCGTTTGTGCTATATGGTGGTGGAATTTAGCAGCAGACAACGATCCAAACAGTTCATCAGAGAACTCTCTATGATAGATGCGTTACAATACGCATAAGTATGCGACTTCTGTACGCAGTGATAGAGAATGAAGCCGAGAACGAGTCGCACAGCACATAATGACCCATTGTTCTAAAATATATTCTTCATGTTTAGATAGATATTATGTTGTTGGACCCATTAGTGTAATTTTAACAAAAAATATCAATGTCCATTATAGGAACCAAAGCAAATCCAGTCATGGACAATTGTTGTACAATATTGGAACCCTTTGTTTGAAATGGTCGTGATAGGTATATTATTAATCAGAAAGAAAAGACAATACAGAAAAGCGCATGTAATTAATACCTTTAAAAAAAGTTTATTTTCGACATATGTCCATAAATGGATATATCCATATAATTAAATCCAGTTATGGACACTGATGAATTTTATTTAAAAAACATAACCTATCATGATACTAAATCGTGTAATATTTCGTACACTTAACTACTCTAAATAAAAGTAATATCAAATTTTGCTGACATTTATACAAAAATTCTTATAACCAAAATTGTGTCCTCACTTCCTTAAGGATTTTCTTAGTAAAAACGGATTTCTTCGAAACGAGTCGCAGCAACTAAACATAACGTTCTGCCATCTTCAAACATTTTGGCCGAATAAGATGAAATGTCGTATTCTGATAGCTTATGAACCAAACATTTATTTTAAGTATTGCCAAATTATATAACGTTAATTTTGGTCTTAATATTTAAATTTAATATTTATTTTGTCCATTACTGGATGCTTGTCCACGACTGGTGCCGTTACCTTATACCTAATAAATAAAAACTAAAATGAAAACAAAAAATAAATACCTACTAGTATGTTTGTTTCAGAACGTGTTCATTAAAAACAATTATAAAGAAAACCAAATTACATCAATTTCAACTTTTACTGACACTAATTTCTATTTTTAAGCCCTAATAAATTTTAAATGACTATCATTGATAGTTCAGTGAATGGATGATTTTACAGGAGTAAGTCACGCGAAGCAGGTTTACATACTACATAAAAGGCGTAATTTATCCAAAATGTGTCGTATGCATGATGCAAGATATTTGTACAATTTTCTTTTGAGGTCTGTGTATTCGAGGCAGATAGATAGATTCAGACGATTTAAATAAAGATATTTTTTATTTACTTAAAAGTTAAAAGGTAAGAAAAAATAAAAATATATTTAGCTCTTTTGTTTAAGAGCGAGCGCGCACGAGCAACTTTGTCTCCGCAACTATTTTGTCTCTCCCATCAATTTGTATGGGGAGTTGCGTCGCTACGTGCGCGCACTTTCATACTAGCCCATGGGTGGAGAGACAAAATAGTTGCGGAGACAAAATAGTTGCGGAGACAAAGTTGCTCGTGCGCGCTCGCTCTAATGTATGATGTAATTGTACGATTAGTGGAAGGAAATGTTATTGTGAAATACAAAAATATAGAAGTCTATGACTAAAATTGCATTTTCCGAACTTTCAGACGAAAAAATTTATCTTTTTGTTTAAAAATATTTTTCTTTGTTGTTATGAATGCATATCTTGAAGAGGATCATTGGAAATTTAAATTCTAGTGAAAGATAGTGTTAAGATAGAAACTATTGAAAAGCAGTTAAATAAAAAAAAATAAAAAAAACAACAAGATAACGGTCGTAATATATTTATTTGAAGATGCAATTTTAGTAACATGTTTATCTTATACTATATAATTCTGAGTACACTGTTAGCTCAAAGAAATCTTATATAAGAAAATCTACTGTCGTATTTTCTCAAATCCGAAGAAATCCTTCACAACCACAAGTTATAAAATTTAATGACTAACAATGTACTCCGATTAAATTACATTTGATGAATGAAAATATATATCTATTGAATAAACTTTTTATTTCTTTATATAAATCTATTCTATTGTATTAAAAATCCACTTTCATAAATAAGTAGAGACGTCTATCATACAGAAAGCTACAAGAAATTTGTACAAATTTAGCGAAATTACTTTTAAAACAGAAATAAAAAAATTCAGCAACGGTCTATAGTCGTTATTAATACTTTTTGAAAACCGACTTTTTTGTTAATTATACATTAATTTTAATATCATAAGTGAGAATATCGACATTCATCTTAGACTATAAACCTATAAATAAAACCAATGTGACGTTGAGCCTAAAAGTAGCATAAGCATTATCCGTATAAATGCAATACCCATTACCTATAACCTACAGAGATTAGACAAGATTCGTACCAACACTACTCTGTACATTTATTCGAATAAGTAGAAACATTAAACAAAACATCAGTCCACAGACTACAAAAAATAACAAAAAAAAACTCTTAACATTACTTTATTGTCTGGTTGAGTGGGCTAACGCTAATCTATGGAATGTAGCAAAAAAACGAAGAAAAAAAAAACACAAATTTGAATTTCGAATTCATTACTAAACCAAATGCAGAGCGAAACTGGCCATTAATACTAATCGCTTTAAAAAAATTACAGTTATCGAATACTCAATATTCATTACATACTGGCAGGTTAGCCCTCCATCTGTCACTACCAAGAAGATTATATCTAATACACTGGAGATTTCAGTATGACGCCTGTACAGTGCGACACAAAAGAGATGAAAATAAATGAGGGCGCCACCGTCGCTCATATAGCAACACTGATACTGCGACGCAAGCGATCTTGATACTATAGAATAAAAATCCAAAAATCTATATAATATAATCTAAAATAAATACCGCGATTTAAACCGTTATAATTGTTTCATTGTAGCAATAGTGTAATTTAAGACAAAAATACACTAGTATTTCAATTGACCTACCTAGGTCAAATTTTACTTAAATGTATTTGGAATTAGTTATTTTCTAAAAATCGGTCAAGTGTTTAGACTGCAGAGGCGCACATAGAATCAAACATACAAACAAACAAGCATACATGCAGCTCAAACACATTACCCTCTTTCTGGGTCCGTCGGGTAGAAAAAAACAAGGCGATTTGAAAACCACATATTTTTATTTTTTTGTAGATAAATTTTGTACATTAATATAATTCATCAAAATCTAAATATTCTACTCCTTCAAAGGACTGATCATCACTCTGTTTCGAAGTACTGGCAAGAGGGTACGGGGCATCTTCAGTATCTGTAAATATGATACAGTAAATATGATTTTTTTTCTTATGGTTTGATTGATTAATAGATAGATAGCTGTATGAAAACAGTTATCACTATACTATGTAGTAAAATCTAAACTAGGTACTTTATTTGAGGCTGGTTGGATTGGATATAACTTCTTGACTCAAATTGTGCTGGTCGCACTATAAAAACTAGTTTTTGTTTACATACAAATAACCTCAAATTAAATTGCGAAAACGTAATAATCGCCATACATACATACATTAAACACTCGTTACTAATGGAATATTCTATTTTACGTAGTACTGAGCAAAAATAAATGGAATCTCACCGGTATATTCTGCTGTACGTTTGTAAACGTTTTCCAAATCAGTCAATAAATTTCCAGCTTGAAATTCGGACAAACACCGAATAAAAACTTTATACACCACATCACGGACACCGCTACGTTTAACCTTTTTCATGATGTCTCCTTTTTTATTTAAATTTCTTGTTCTAAATAACAATTTTATCTCAATAATTCTCCACTTCACGAAAAAAACAACAAATTTTTATTCAACTTGACAGCTACATTGCCAATTCAGGGTTGCCAGGTAATGAAAAACGAATTAGTTCCAAAATAATTAATTTCATCTCTTTTATGTCGTACTATATGTTTTAATATATTATTATAAAAAAACATACAGGCGTCATTCAAGGCCATATTTTCTTGTTACAAGAGGGCCGGCGCCCACTGCCGGCACGGCATGGCATGGCAGAGGTTTTTATTACTAATGAAGTTATTTTGAATCTTATTTCAATCACTTTAGAATTCAAGTTACTTTATTTCGATGCCACGATGCCGCGACGTGTTGCAGGATGCTGCAGCATGACGCGGCACGCCGCAGGATGCGGTGGCATGACGTGTCTTGCTGTTTTATTCCAAGGGATGCCGCGGCACACCATTGCATCCCGAGAGGCGTATGCGTCACTTTGGGGTCGAGTAATTATGATTTCTAGCTAGTTGAAATAAGGTTGAAACTTATGCAGCATTAGCGCGGAGCAAAACTGATGGATGCCAGAGTGGCTGGGCTTTTGGCAGGATGCTACGGCATGCCACTGAGTGCCGCGGGATGCCACTGCACGCCGCGGGATGCCATTGCACGCCGCGGGATGCTCTGCCGTGCCATGCCGTGCCGTGCCGGCAGTGGGCGCCGGCCCTTAATGGTCATAGTCCAATCTCCAGTGTATTAGATATAAGCTTCTTGGTCACTACGTTAGCTCACCAACCGAAAAAAAAAACAACTCTAATGTCAAATCATTTAATCTCTGGCCGCGCCAATAATTGTTAGAATGTAGATGAAGATGTTGATAATGTCGAGATACAAATTTAGAGCTGCAAAGACATATTCTTCGGGTGAAATGCTGTATTTGTGTTTTCCTCCCATCATGAGTTGTGTGTCGTATATCAGATATACTGAAAACAACATGGCGCCAAGAGATGCGTACACTAGGGTGACCACTTGGTTTTTCGGTATGAAAATCGCGATTATACCTGGAAATTTATTTTTTAAATTAGTTGAGCTAGTTTAGAACTGTTTATAACAATAAAAATAAAATAGTAAATAATTTGAATTTTAAAATATCTTAATTGTAATGAGATAACGCTCGAATGAGGGACCAGTACAAAAATCTACGCGAAGTACTACTCTTTTAGCCAAATAAACACTCAAAATTTGTCTTGACTTTAATTACAAAGATCACACAAAATATATAAAGAAATTTAACCTAAATAAAACTCCCATATATACCAACTAGCTTCCGCCCACGACTTTGTACGTGCATCCCCGTTCCCGCAAGAATTTCGGGAAATCCTTTCTTAGCGGATGCCTACGTCCTAACATCTACCTGCATGCAAAATTTCAGCCCGATACGTCCAGTGGTTTGGGCTGTGCGTTGATAGATCACTATATCTTTATATACCTTTGAGTTTTATTCTACTTCCTACTACTATTATAAAGGCGAAAGTTTGTAAGTATGGATGTATGGATGTTTGTTACTCTTTCACGCAAATACTACTGAACCGATTACAATGAAATTTAGCACACATATAGAGGGTAACTTGGATTAACACATATGATAAGTTTTATCCCGGAAATCCCACGGGAACGGGAACTATGCGGGTTTTTCATTGAAAACGCGTGCGAAGCCGCGGGCGGAAAGCTAGTATAATATATAGATACCTAATATTAATTGTAACAAGGCCACTTACCAAACAACAGCAGTACTACAGTAGCACACAGCAAAATGCCGCCCATAGCCGTAAAGTCCCATTTAGTTTGCATCGCAAACAGTGTGAGCGTGAGACAGATCGCCGCTGTTATACCCACCGCCATCATTACCTGCAAATAATATGCATAATCCATACTTAATATTATAAATGCGAAAGTAACTCTGTCTGTCTGTCTGTTACTCAATCACGCCTAAACTACTGAACCAATTTGCATGAAATTTGGTATGGAGATATTTTGATACCCGAGAAAGGACATAGGCTACCTTTTATTGCGAAATATGTACCACGGGCGAAGCCGGGGCGGACCTCTAGTCTACTATATAAAAATAAGTCGGGTTTTCCTTCCTGACGCTATAACTCCAGAACGCACGAACCGATTTCCACGGTTTTGCATTCGTTGGAAAGGTCTCGGGCTCCGTGAGGTTTATAGCAAAGAAAAGGTGTCTCTGGTGGCGAAACGGAGCTCGCCCGGTTTGCTAGTAGTTAATAATAATAACTAACCATTGCCATGCTTTCAATGAAAATAATGTATGATTGGTTTTATATTCTGCTAAACTTTTAACTGATGTTAAACTTTTTTGACTTAAGGATGAATACACAAACCAGTTGATTGCATTACTGTTTTTTAATCATATAATTTTGTAATCATGGATTAGTGGTGCTTAAATATTGTCATGTGTACTTAAAATTGTGGCTTTAGAACCGCCAAACATAAACATGATAAATTTTTAAAGAATAGAAAAAAATCGATAACGAGCTAGGATCCGAACATACCGTCCTTTTCCCGTACCGAGAGGCTAGGCGTTGCCACGGTTCGAAAAGGCGCGGGTTGAATTAAAAAAAAAAAAAATGTTGTGTGGTTTTATGAAACCACGGTAAAAGTGAAACTGTTCGAACGGTTCCGAACACTGCTTTGTGTAGCGCATTTCGCGTGACGGTCGGCTGCCGAGTTTCACTTTAATTACCAATTATAAAGAATTTGAATACTATAAAAACTAAAAAGAAAAATCTGATAAACATACCGCATCACTCTGATAAACCGAAGCGGTGACGCCCAGCAGGAAACTCTCGGCCAAGGTGAAAAGGCCCAAGAAAATAAAGTTTGTGGGCGATTGACGACGCACGTTTCCACAACACGACATCACTATGAGACAGACAAACATCACCACGAACGCTATCCAACTGAAATGGAAATACATGATTTATTTAAAAAAAATATGCTAGAGGCAATGTAGATTACCAAATTGTAGCACAATAGAATTATTTGCTGCTAAGGGCCGATTTTTCAATGCTTGGATAAAACTTATCCGTCCAATAAAGTATTACACGATAATATTAAAATGTCATGTAAACTGTCAAATACGGGCAATTAGAATACGTTTTTAAAATGGTAGTTTTATACATTATTAGACGAATAAGTTTTAACCAAGGATTGAAAAATCAGCCCTTAATGGAATATGTATTTAAGCCACATAACATAAGTTTGTGGGCAATTGAGACAGACAGACATGCTGCGAATGCTATCGATCTAGAATGGAATAATTATAATATGATAGCTGTGCTCCGCGGTTTTACCAGCATTGCTCCGCTCCTGTTGGTCTCTGCGAGATGATATAATATAGCCTATAGCCTTCCTCTCTCTAACACCAAAAGAATTTTTCAAATTGGACCAGTAGTTCCCAAGATTAGCGCGTTCAAACAAACAAACTCTTCAGCTTTATAATATTAGTATAGATAAGAATACATGATTTTTTTTTTGTAGATGTGTAGGAAGGCAAGGGAGTAGAAGCGCTGTTAAAGAGTACATAACACAAGTTTTATGGGTAATATTTATTTTAATATTTATTTATAGCGTTGGATAACATTATCTAACTGCCATTTAAGATAATTGATAAATGAGAAAACTTTACACTATTAAAAATTAATAAGCGAGTCAGTTTACAATTTACATAGGTCAATAGTTTAGAGACAAATAAAAATAATATAACTCTAGAAAAGTAAGACTTCGATTTAAAAATTTATTTTCGAGATCATACTCACAAAGTGTATGTATTCCTTTGCACCCACAGTTTGGTCGGCTCGTGGAACGTGAACAGTGTTATGAACGACATCGTCACCAGCAGTTGGCACATCAGGATTGAGTATACCTAAGAAATATAAATCAACATTTAATATATAACAATAATCCTTAAAATCTTACATTATTGAAGTGAAACTTCTTTAGACGCGTTGTAAGTAAAATTTCAAGGTCGCGTCATGGCAATACCGTAACGTCATGGAGTAAGGCGACGATTTTGGTGTCTTTGAATCTTGCCAAAGAAGTTTCACTTCTGACACGTGTGCTCGGCACACACGCTTTTTTTTTATTAAAACATCTCCTAATTACATCGCCTTTTTGCCCCAACAAAGTAGCCATTTCAGAGGTTAGCAGGAATAGATAGTTGAACAAAAATTATATATTTCCCGTGTAAGTAAATGTTATTCCTGCTTTTTTTATATTTTAGCCACAACAGCGTTGCAAAGTAACGAGACTAACTGTAAAATCTCTTTAATTTATGTGTAATATGTAATTTATAATGTATCCATGAATATGTGTACATATTTTGTATATTTGATCAACTGTCGACTCTTGCGTAAATTTATAATTGAGAATAGAAAAATTTTTTGTTTTCGTTGTATCACTAGTTATTTAGTATTGTCAAGTTTTGTTATTGAAGAGGACTAATATTGAACCAAAAATCCACGAATAAAGGAAACTTGCCGAAATATCACAGTGATCAATACAAAATAATCTTAAATATACATTGTTTGGAGTTTAATCATAAAACAGTGGACTCAGCAGGTCAGTCTGCGCTTACTACAAGTGCAATTATAAGCAAAACCTTGTGAATCTGGATTAAAAGTAACCTAAATAAATTAAAAACGGCATTATCAAAATGAAGTCTAAACTGATAAAAGAACCATCTGTTGAGAAGTAACTGAATTTATTATTGGTATTTTATAGTGATTACAATGACACCTCATTATTGACATTTTATAGTTAACTATCACTAGTGAAGTCCCGTAGCACAGTACAGTAGCACAACAGAAGCAAAGTATTAAAGATGGTAAATATTAAGTAGGTTAGAAAAAAATATAGATGAAAAATTTAGCAATATTGAGATAAAATAACCAACCAGTGATAGAACAATAGTAACTTTTTAAATAAATAAAACGAGAAATATCCAAAAACCTTAAATGAGACACTCCCATACATTTAGTATGAGAGAGGTTTTAGTTAATTTTATGAAGTTTTCTTAATTTATTCTGCTTCTATAGCCACTCACCTTTCGTATAAATGATTTCCTGATGCTCTGCTCGTTGAAGTCGAACCCTTTGACGTCCGCATCGTCACCCAGGCCTGCGGGACCGCCATACCCCGGCTGTAATGCGAAAAAAAAAAACATTCAAAATCGTAAATAATATAAAAAAACATATAAAATATATAAATAATTGACTGAATAGAAAGGACAAGTATGCAAAACCTGATGACCTTGATGATAATGGTCTAGAAAAAAATCAACAGCACCACAGACAACACGGTGCCTTCATCCTGTACTAGTAGTCATTGCAGCGTATTGTGGCATTATGCCCTAAAACCTGTTGTATACTGTATGTTTTCCCTGCAGTAGGAATTAAAAAAATACTGTTGAAAAATCCTGATAAAAAACTTGGGTTGTGTAATACGATAATAATCGTGTAATCGTGTTCTAAACGATATAACTCTAGTCCTATGAAAAGCAAGAACAATTACAATATTTCGGAATTCATTTTTCAGTAGAAAAATCAATTAAGTTTCTTTATAACAGAGCAAGAGCCCACGACGTGTCGGAAAAATTGGAAAAATCTGTCTCCTGTGCAATATGGTACAGAATAATTACCTACTTGTCCATATAATGGTCCATGAAACATGAAATATATTTTCCCATATGCTAATTGACAGGATATCCCACATTTTTTATGTTTCTATTTTACCTTATCATGTGACCTTCTAGAACGGTTAGATACTATCAAATACCCATTAACATGAAATGTGTTTAAAATAACCGCTATTGATCGATCACGACATTAGGTAGTTACCAGTTAAATGGATTATTTGTTGCTTCAATTACTATAGCGACAGATATGCATTTTTTGGTATAATTTTTCGAGCTTTTCTTTGCGCTTCATTTGCATGTTATTTTATTTATAAGCGGTGTTTAGTATGAATGTTTTATAAATCATGGTCTATATATTGTTTCATTTGGAATTTGAAAAACTTATTGTGAATAGCTATTTTATTCTTTTCTATTAAACTTTCTTATTTATAAACTACTAGCTTTCCGCCCGCGGCTTCGCCTGCGTTTTCAAAGAAAAACCCGTTCCCGTAGGATTTCCGGGATAAAACCTATCCATGTCCTTTCTCGGGTATCAAAATATCTCTATACAAAATTTCATACAAATTGGTTCAGTAGTTCAGGCGTGATTGAGTAACAGACAGACAGACAGACAGAGTTACTTTCGCATTTATAATATTAGTATGGATTTGAATTCTATAAAATTAAAAATTAATAAGCTTTTATGTATTTTAATTTTATTGGGCCCGCCTTCCTACAAAGCTGAGTCACAAATGTTTTGCTATTAAACAATTAAGTAAATTACATTAACAGATAATAGCCCATAGAATAAAGTACTGGGTGTCCGAACTTGTTTTCCATTTAGAAACAAATTAAAATTATAAAGGCCAAATAACACTATTACTAGTTAGGTCTGTGAGTAAAGTTTTCATGTTCACCTTAGATGATTTAATAATGATTTTTTTTATTAACCCATTGACCACCGTAAGGCCCGATCGGGGCGCGACACAATAGATTTTCTATTGTGTCTGTGATTCCGAGGACTGATGGATTAAACTAAGCAAATTTTAAGCGTGGGGTGTAACTTACATTTGAACTTCCACCAAGCCAGTCATCCATAGTCGCAAATATTCATATTATAATTAATATTTTAGTTATTCACTACTTAAAAAACATGGCATACTCGATTTTTTATGCGAAACTGACAATGAATGTTGCACTTTCAAAAGATGTGGATGAGTGAAAATTTTAGTGTAAACATACAGTTTAAAATTATCATATTTTCAAATTAATCTACGTATTTTCTTGATTCTCCTTACGTCTCATTAATTGCAAAAGCATGAGCATTTTTTTTTATTACATATGTATTCTCTAATCACTTTTTTTATATAGGTAGCATGTATTGTCTATAATTGAACTCTTGGCTTTATTTTTCTGAGTCAAACAAAACTACCCTACATTCGCAGAAGTTTAGTACAGTACGATTCAAACTTAATGGCGGCTCCGAACATCGTACGATCCGATGCACAGAAATAAATTTTAGGTATTAGCGGGACGTTAAGGGACCTGTGGCATCCGCACTCACACCTGCAGCCAATTTTCGAACCGCCATTAAGTTTGAATCGAACTATACTCGTTTGAAATATACCTCGCCATAACCCGCGCCGCCATAGCCCGCAGGTTGAAATCCCGGTTGAGGAGGTGGTGGATAACCGCCCGGAGGCGGATAACCGCCCGCCGGTGGATAACCACCCGCTGGCGGATAACCGCCCGCCGGTGGATAACCGCCCGGCGGCGGGTAACCGCCCTGCGGATAACCGCCCTGCGGGTAACCCCCTTGTTGATCTGAAATCGTATACAAAACGTTAGATGATTTTTCTTTGACTTATCTGGTGCGTTGTGTGTTTATCGTGCGCTAGTGCAATTGTGTATTTTTAGCTTACGTCATAATATACATATAGATAATTTTTGTGATGTGTTGTGTATTTGATGTATAAATAATAATTCATTCAATAATAATAATTTTTTCACTTTCACATTTACAAAAATTGCTTGGCTTGGCGTGAGGTGAGGGCATCTAAAAATAGTGATCAATAAATATTAATTTATTTATTTAATTTATTAACGACGGGTGTTGTTAAGTTACTATGTGTAGGTGTAATGTATTGGTGTGAATATGTGCATTGGTGGTTTTAACATACGGTAAAGCTTTTCATTCGTTAATATTTACATTTATGTGGTAATAGCCTTGAATCTATTATTATTAGCGGTGTTTTGTGAATATACTTTGCGGTTAAGTATTATTTGTAAATCAATTATTTCTGTATCTCTGCATCAATGAGGATGGATAATCGTTACATTAGTTATAACTTGTAAATAATTAATAATTATAATTCTTTTCATTCTGTGCTTACACCCTTTAAAGTTGTAAGGACAGTAAGTAGATACTATGCATAAATTATTGGAATAAATAAATCAGTTATTAATTTCTCTTCACAAAATACCATATAAAAGCTATCGAAGTAATAAAACGCTACCCTCCATAGTCTTGATAGTATAAATATTAAGGTCACTAGTCACTACTTCGATCGGGACGAGTGAGACACCGTGTCGTCGGTATGACGTCACTGTTTATGTTAGCTGACAATGTAAACATTGACTTTTCTAGGAATAAATAGTCAAAACAACCTGTATCGAATTATGGGCTTCAGGGAAATAATCGAATCAGAATCTAAAGTCAGAAATAGCATGTAACTTAACAAGTATTTAATTCATGTGTGCCGTGTGTCCATGATATGATGTCCATAGTTCGCTGTTTCCCTTCCATATCACGGATCGACGATAAACCACCCTAAAAAGCAAATCTATCGAAAACTACAACCTCCAATACTTTTAAATCTTACAACGAAGACTAACCAATGTAAACATGAAAATATTATTAGCTCCAGAGAGATAGAGAAGCATATTTTTGTGAAATACCTTAGTGCAAATTTACTTGACCTCGAGACATTTAAACTTTACATACATAAGTAGTTACATGATTGTTCGCAGCTGCGCGATTATCTATTTTTGTGTAACATTTTTTCTTTTTGTTTTGTTTTAAATTCTGGAATCTCAATGTTAGGATACCAGCCTAAGTTTAAATCACAGCCGTTAAATATACTAGAAGTTTTCAAGTAGGTACCTACCAAACATTTTCAATTAAATAAATATAACTGCAATATGCTAACTTTTCGTTATTGCACAAGACGTTGCATATATGGTAACATTTTTCTGAGAATTGTACTTTACCTATCTTCTTTCTTCTTCTTCTTTCTTATATATAAAAATGAATCGCAAAATGTGTTGGTAAGCGCATAACTCGAGAACGGCTGAACCGATTTCGATAATTATTTTTTTATTATATTCCTTGAAGTACGAGGATGGTTCTTATGTAGAGAAAACGTAAGCATGTACCACGGGCGAAGCCGGGGCGGACCGCTAGTATCAATATGAAAATCAAACATTTATCAAACAATGCAGCTTCTCTACCAAGTTGTTATTTATTCTAGAACAAACTGAAGACATCTTCACGTAAAAACAAAGCAAAACACAATACTTTCTTCACACATTTCTAAAATATACACACACAAGCACAGAGCTACTACACAAATCACTAATTTCAATAAATACCTTTCTCTTGTATATTCATCATTTGTTCACTATTCCCAAAATTACAGACACAGAACACCTAAGTCAAAGGCTCTCGAATCCTGACTGACACATTCTAGATAGATTCAGAGGTTTCTCCGAACGTTGTTCTCCGTCAATAAGGGTTATATTGCCTCGCCCAGCATCATGCACATGCGTACTAGATACCAAGGGATACAGTGTCATGGTTGTGCGAAACGTGAATGCAATTCACAACCTAATTAGAGTTGCCATCATGTAATACGCATTAGTTCAATTGGCGCATCATTATGGCTGAAATGGAGCTAATTCAGTGGCAATTTTTTGCTTCAAATAGCGACAAAAGATACAACATTGTTCATATTATATTAAATTTATTTATGTAGATAGTCATTGGAAAAAATGTGCTATTTCTATTTTTTAAGACATTGTGACATGTAGGGAGATTAAATATGATATTTTTTTCTAAAAAATAGTAATTGCATCTATAATAGTAACAGTAAAACAGTAATTACCTAGCGACATACGCAATAAAATAGATACAATCATAAGTAACCAGCGCCATAACATCAATTACATGTAAAAAAATAATATAATGAAACAAAAGGAATAAACTACAAAGTCACGTAATTCTATCACAAATATAATTTACATTGGATTTTAGATGAATAATTTAATAATACGAAATATTACAATATGGACATTTTTTTCTTAAATTATAAAAAATTAAAGCGAACACCCTAAGGCCTTATCACTAGATGGTATTATAGGGTTCAAATGCGGAATGCCTCATATCATATTTAATTATTTGTACGGTGAGAAATATTTTAATACGTAACATGATACGTCATATCCTTGCAACCGTGTTTATCTTTGTGCTTCTCCAACATACCTATAACATATATAAATGTTAAATACGCTATGGTTACTAAGTTATTATAACTTTATATAAGTATCTAGTCATTAATACTCTGAAGTTTTGGACATAAATTTGATGCAATCCCTGATTTTAGTATGGTTATAAAATTAACATCTTGTAGGTATGTACGGGAAACAATAAACTACTTTTTTCATTTTACATTAGTTTTGAACGACTAGAAAAAACACGTGTTTTTAAAGGTCTTTAAAACTAACGTGGAAACCGTCCGAACCGGTTTTGATGAATCAAATACGTTTGATAATGTTTAATTCAAATTTAATCATACTAATAGATTTTAATGTACATTCTTAGATAAGCATCCAGTTTATCACTGGTTACTAAATATTTAAAACGGTTAAATTGTATTACATGTCTATATTATATTTATTTGTATGAGAATAGTTCATTCATACATGTCTCATTTCTCAATAACCAACCTATCGCTATAGTTAAGGCGATTATTGACGACCCACAGACCCACAATGCGCATTTAGCTAGAAATCTATAAAAAGTAAAAACGTTGACTCATTGTTGGAACAGTTGGATATTCGCCAAAATGAGATCACACATACCTCTATACATACCCTGCGATACGAGGGAATCCCCGCTAACAAACATAAAACATAGAGGATGATTAACAATTTGATAAACCCAGAGACAATCAGTCACAAATTTAATAAATCAGAGGCCATATCAGAAGCGATAATAGACGTTAAGTATTCAATCAATAAGTAATTATAAACCAATTAATGTGAATTGTAGATAATGTAACTGAGTCACAAAATGAAGCGTATAGAAATCAATACGTTTTTTCATAATGTAAAGAAAGTCTTTTTTTAACTGTAGTTATCTACACGAAATATAATTCACATTCAGGAAAGATGATCGTTCTGTCCTTCTCATCACTATCACTACATAGTATGTATAAAACAAAGTCGCTTTCTCTGTCCCTATGTCTCTTTGTATGCTTAAAAGTTAAATCTTTAAAATTTCGCAACGGATTTTGATGCGGTTTTTTAATAGATAAAGTGATTCAAGAGAAAGGTTTTAGTATATAATTTATTATAGTCCTTTTCATTTAGGATGATTCCTGTGACACTTCATCGTGTTCCGAATTACGTATTT
>CAJQZN010039743.1:0-14584 GCA_907164685.1 Colias eurytheme
AAAAGTAATAAAAAATACATATTCTTTTGCAAAACAATGGTAGGTAACCTTTGAGTATTGGTTACTCAACACGTGCTAAAACAATTTCTACTTGAAGTGTACTGTAGTTTTCACAAAGCACTCTATGGTTTCCTGTTCTCAAGGAAACAAGTGTTAAAACCAATATGCTTAGCCCGATATGTTTGTTTAACGTCATCTAGCCTTTAATAAATATTTACGGTGAATATTACGTAGCCATTATCCACCTCTTACAATATATGCACTTACAGACTTACTATTTTGTTTTTCATAATTTAGTCTGAAATAATCAACAGCATCTATATGTTTAATCTATACATTATATTATATTATTTGTCTTCAATACGAATAATGATAAGTAAAGTAGAAAATGTTAATTAAGTAGGTACATTTCAAATGCTTTCTCGGTGATAAATTTTTTTAAGAATAGAATACATAGCGGCATTACAACGGCATTGCGAAAAACGCGAGTTCGAATCCCGTGATACATTTTTTTTTATATTCCTTTAAAACATTTTCAATGAAGAGTTTTTTTTATAAACATGTTTTAAGTAGGCTTGACAAAAATCTCACTGTAATCTCACATGTAGGTATGTATTACCTAATATATTTCTAGAGATTTATTTCACTCTTTGTGAGAAGGATAACGTTATCCCGATATATACCGTAATTAATAAAGGTGCCAGAGACATTATTTTCCTGTCTGTACTATAATCCATCTATTGACGTATCTGAACCTTTCTCGTGTATAAGTTAGCCAGATACATTCAATTATTGGGATGTTTTGTGCGTTGTTTTTATTTTTATTCCATGAAATTAATCATGTTGCAGTTTATTGATATTTGACATTAGTGATGACGATGATATTTGAACGTGGTTTACCTGTGCCTATAAGTAGGCTTTTACATCCAAATCAAAACCCTTGTCAAAATCAATTACGTAACTCATCACTTTTATAATTTGTAGACTTAAATTAATAATTACAAACTTAAATTAATAATTACGATTATTAATTTATGTATTAACTTTCGTTAAGCCTTAAAACTTTGTTGCCAGTTGGCTTAATTAACATCTATATTATAAATATCAAAAATAGATATAGAAATCACTAATTATTAGGTACGTTATTTATATTCAATCAAATACAAAAAAGAATCATATCTTTTTAGTCATACAAAATCTAATTGAATAGTATGCAATAAATAATAAGTAATTCAATTTCAGTTATAGCATTTCCGTTGAACAGTAAAACTTTATGACCCTTTGCATATTGCTGAGAATAAATTAGTAACAAATATTACTGGTTCTTGTATTGTACAGAGCTTAAACACTGCTACCTAATAGAATTCAATACAGTAAGCGTTTCGTAATAAGTAATTACGACTGTATAATAGGTTATTGTCTCCTTTATTCCGCTCTAAGCATTTAGAATTGCTTCAACCATGTGTGTCTCCTAATGATTTTTAAATCTTTTTCTATCGAGCTTTTTAATCGAGATTAAGAATTCTCAAGAACAAATGCAATTGGATTGCTCATTGCTTTAGTTTATCTTTGTTGTTACAGTTTGCTAATTCGATATAACGTATTCCAAAGAAACTTTGTTCAAATATGTATATAAGATAGATATCATTCAATCCGTTCGATGTACGGCATCGTCTAATAAAGAGGCAATTCATTGAAAGCCTGATTAATTGATGACATATAAATATTTAGCAACATAAAAATAAAAACTATTTTAGTCGACATAGCAACAAACATCTACTGATATAATATCTACATACCTTTATGTATAAAAGCAGCTGATACTCAGGTGATATGTAGACCTTTTTGTCAAAATAACCTTATCTCCCGAAAGAACCATTAAAATTAAGAAGCAATAAGAACTTTCTTACACATAAATCTAAGGTTTATACAAAATAAATGGAGTGTATTTCGTAAGTATGTCTCGTAGGGAGACCGGGTTTGGTTGTCTCACGGGTTGTTTGTCACAGCGGTCTTAACACAAAACTGAACTATCGAATAAGTCTGTTGAACAGCGTGGCAAGAGCGATACAGTGAAATCGCTGTCCCAACTTCGCGTCAGACCGCTCCGATCTGCCGTGAGGGCCTCACACGTGTTTATTGTTTTCGCACAGCAAAAGTAAATTTTTGTGCTGCTGTGTCGAACCTCGTAATTATACGTTCTTGTTTTACAGTAATAATCTTTCAGTTCATTTGATGATGATGAAATGTGTTTTATAATATCGTAGTATAGTTTTTTAGATATTCATTGATCGGAATTTATTTTCAATTTTATTTTCATGAAACGTGTTATGGGGCTCGTTGTCACAAATTTTCGGGGGCTGGTTGTCACCTATCAACCAGCCCCCTGTATGCGAGATGACTTTAATTGCGTTTTGAGGTTGTTTGTTTTAGCCGTAAATTTTCAATCAACACCGGAAAATCACCCTAACAAACCTGCTGGAAGTCCATCTGTCCTTGATGACTCTATATTGACTCACGATTATTATTGTTTGCTAAAATTGTGATTGATTAATATTCAGACTGAAATAAAGACCGTAGACACGGTTTCATTTGGTTAAGAGTTCTTAATTAAAAATTATTCCGTAAAATTATAAGACCAAAGTGTGACTTTCTATTTATAAATTGCCTGTTATTTAGTACGTGACTACCTACCCTAGGCATTGTGACAACCATGCCTGACCCGGGGTTATAAGTCACATTTTTCTTTAGAGAGAAAATACAAAATATTTCTACAACTGATAATATTACACAAAAATACGTTTATTTATTTTGTAACAGAATAATTACACTATCTTTTGGTATACAAATATCATTCCTAAACAACGTATTTTGGAAGTTACATAAAAAAAGATAAAAATGTGACTTTCATCCCCGCTCTCCCCTACGTTGCCAATGATTACCGCAATCAAGAAACATTATTCGCGGTTGAAGATGTGATTATCTTCGTTGGTGATTACTTCACTTTCCTTATACACGCTTTAATGCTGTAACATTACATATTTATGTACTTTATAATATTTCACAAAACGACTCCGTATTCAATCATCTTAATGTAATTTTATTAACTGCTACAAACATGAAAGATTATGCCTCGTTGGCACCAATAGGGAAAAAATAAATCAACTACGCGTCGAAATATATTTCATTTTTATTTGAAGAAATTTACCGGAATCGGGAATCGTGTTATCGACATGACCATAATATTTTGTACATAAACTTAAAATTATATTTATGCCTTGTACTGTAAATTTTATGTGAAAATGAAAAAGTTCTTTTGCACGTACATTATGCATTAGTTAAAGACATTATCGGTGGCACATAATCGCTTAACTACACAGCTAATTCGCGGGTACCATTCTCTTAACATAGTTCTTATGTCATTATGGTGATTTTGTTCAAATTACAAAATAATTGCGCCCTAGTAACTTGCCGCTCATGTACTTACATAAAAGTAGCCGTAATATTACAGAATAATGCAGTAATACTACAATGTTTCCCGGAGTTATCTCCCACTTGAGAACAAACGAATTGTCATAACTTTAGCTGGTTTAAGTTTCAACTGGAACTATCTTACTTTGAGACGATGATAAATGTGACCAGGGTACAAAGTGTACCTATTCTAAGTTTTAAAACAATAGAAACAGGTATAATGCCAACGCATTAATAAACAATATAAAATATATTATCTTGTGAAAATTTACTCTAATTTGGATTTAGGATTCATATTTTATATGATGTCGTTCTACTTATGCATTTTAAAAAATACCTATTTGGTTATTTAAATGGATAATTTAAGTAGTTACATAATTATGACATAATACATACAACATTGTCTTCTACGTAACTTGTATTGAAATAGAATTTGGTCTTAGGTTGAAACTAAAACAATAAATTTATATGTAAGTTCAGCTCCTTCGCTGCAACGAGCCATAATTTTATATATTCTAATATCAAAGTTCCTAGTTGCGAACTATTCTGTTCCCTAATCAACAGAACTTTGATAAGATACGAAATTTACTTTATTCAAAGGATACATTCATTCAACCAGAAGATGCATTCAAACTTAATAAAATTAGCTAAGCTGTTAAACCGAGTTTCCTTATCTTACTTAAAACTTATGTCTCTTCATTTCCTCGTTTATACCAGTTCAAATACAACTTGTTTGTAGATTCATAAGCGAAATGTGAAGCTTTATCCTCATATAAAGGATGGAGTTTACGGCGGTTTTAACTTTTAATACTTATTAATACGTAATTTAAAAAAAAAGCATTAGTCATTAATTACCATTCTAGTTCTTATTCTAAAATCCAGAGATGTAAGAAATGTGTTTAAATACAATATAGTTTTATTTATTTTTCATTTTTTTTAATACAAGTATTTCAAATAGGTCACATCTCTTCTAAAGTCATACAGATTACAGATACTTGATGATATTCGAGCAGGGCCAGCTCGATAATAATAAATGATGTAATAATATTATTTTTGAATGCGCCGTACTAGATGTTAAGTGTCTAGACAGTCCTAAACTAACACAGTCCTAAGCTTATCTGAGCTTTTGCGTGAACAGGAAAAACCTATATACTCACTCTTTATGTTTGAATTGAAACGAAAATAAAAATAAATAAACATTTACATTATTATGCGTTTCACAGACCTAACTCGTGAGAATCGTACATATATATATAATTTTGTTCTTACACTTTTTACCATTCACCAAAAAGTCCCGAACACGTAAATAAGCGGAATGTTTGTAATCGCGTTACAAAACGATTTCACCATAGCTCTTTAAAATATAATAAATCGTTGGTTTTCGTTTGAAATATTCTGTACATTATATAATTAGGAACGCTTTCGCCACAGTTACAACAATCGAGTGTCGAGTGATGACCTACTTTAATTGTCTTTGTCGCTTTATTTACTGTCTCTTATAACCACAAATATTGTGAATATCTCATATCAAATATTTCAAGTGATTTATTACATATTTACAAGAATAAGACAGGTGAAATAAAATATAGCAGTATGAGTTTTAGCCTTTTAGCCCTTTGGTAGAGCTCAATTATAATTTAAATGTTAATTTTATACTCGGGTAATAACAAAATTATAAACAACTGAAATAGATGACATTTTCTAAAAAAATCCCATGAAAATTTCAAACAGATATACATATATATTTAATTTTTGAGTTAACTACACGTAGATGTACTTGAACAATATAAAGCGGATTTACATAATACATTGTAATTTTTACTGGTGCTAAGATGAAGATTGCACCGTTAAAGTTTAGATCGATACTTCTTTATAAAATCTTAATACTTAATACTATTATAAAGGCGAAAGTTTGTATGGATGTATGGATGTATTGATGTATGGATGTATGGATGTTTGTTACTCTTTCACGTAAAAACTACTGAACCGATTACAATGAAATTTAGCACACATATAGAGGGTAACTTGGATTAACACTTAGATTTATTTATGTGCATATAATGTACTTTTTGTGTATCATACTTTTTTATTTTCATGTTATTTAAATTCTAATTCTACTTCCAAAAAATATTATTTACTAAATATTTCGCTTTTTTACCGCTTGGTTGCCTGGCAGAGATCACTGCTTAGTGATAAGGCCGCCAATTGTACTACATCTTTCTAGAACCATATATATATTTTTTATTGTTTCTTATTGTTTATTGATTGTATTACAATAAAGTGTAATAAATAAATAAATAACACATAGGATAGGTTTTATCCCGGAAATCCCACGGGAACGGGACCTATGCGGGTTTTCCTTTGCAAACGCGGGCGAAGCCGCGGGCGGAAATCTAGTATTAAATATGTACGCTATAAAATTTAATGCACTGACGTTATTTTTAACAGTTTTCATAATCTCTATTAGAACACGGAAAAAATGTAAAATCCTCAAATTCCTCGCACAATTTATTTAGCAATTCTTGCAAATCACTCTTCTGGGTGATTAAATAATGATTATTTTTGTACTTTTACGTAAAAAATCGAGGGCTTCAAAGGTGAGCAAATGACCCATTAACCTTTGCTTGATATTTTGTAAAGAGAAATCTCGTTCATTCTTCACCTGATAATGTAGGTCTGTCACCTGATAATGTAGGTTTATAGAGGATATTGAAATTTTATTGTTTAAAATTATTTCATCGATTTTTTTTTTAATCCATAGCCCTGTGTACCAGGGAAATTACCAGTACAATTATAATGTGTTGACTGAAACATATAGATACATCGACGTGTATTAATGTTTAGAGAGCCTGAGAAACTTCATCACTGACCTGACCCTTGCTTGAACCCTATCTCTCCTTCCAGTCATTTAATATTTCCAACGTGTTTGATAATAATAAAAGATGCTTATGTACATAGGAATTTCAGCTGACTGATTTTAGATTTATACAATTATACATAGGTAATACAGTATGCAAAGTTTAAATGTGTTTAATTAATAGCGAACACATGTTGAAATACTTCCTCTGTTTGAATAAATAAATTTATGTTCGTAAAAAAATTTCTAGTATAAAGTCGTATCTATGATAAGTGAAAAATCATCTGTTTAGATATCTCACTGTTAGAATCTTTACAGTTTACTCCTCATTTTTGAGTGTTCGAGGTCCTGTGCTGTACTGGTTTAAGTCTTAATAATTAAAAGCAAATATTATAACTCACCGACACGTTTCGCAGATATTTGTCGAGTCGAATAATTGAAGGGCACGTAAATAGTCTCATCTGTTAATCCAGAGAGATTTTCCGGGAGGTGGCTCGATGAATGCACTTCGTTCAAACACAACACAGTATCGTCCTTACACAAATCACTAATCACTGTTGTAAAACCTTTATCTGCTATAACATCAGCCACTGTACTTTCTTTTTGTATAGTTTTATGGTCTTTATTTTGATACACTAATTTTGCAACACCTTCCAAATTTTCTTGACACTTATTATCGGCAACAACTTTCACATTATATACACCGGACATTTTATTAGCTTCCAATATGAAGTCTGCGCGTTCACCTCGACCCATTGTAATACTATTAACATACTCAGGAACTATCATATCTCCGTCTAGGGCAACTAGGTTTAGTATGTGATCTTCAATATAAAATTTAATGGAACAACTTTTAATACCGCCACCGTATGCGAGGCGGAATCTATAACGTTTGCCATATTCAACGTTAAAAGTGGATAACGGAGCATTTGGTGATTCAGCAGTATATCCTTTCCCATTAACTAATAAGGATTCTGCATTTGGAACTTTAGAGGTAATTCCAGCGAGTGGGCCCATAGAGTGTCCCCACTCTACCACGAAAATAGTATGATCAGTGGCATCGATATCGTACAATTTCTTTAAAGGATCAAGTCGTGGTGATTGACGGACAATCAAAGCGCCCGCTAGACCATCAGCTGCATCAGCAGCAGAGTGAGCATGGTACATGTGAGTACCGGCTTTAGAAGCTCGGAATTTATACTGGAATGTTGTGTAGGCTGGTTGAGGGCACTGTGTTAGCATGGGGGTTCCATCCATGAAGGGAGTTTCTTTCTGTGGTTGTCCTCGCCAATGCATCGACAGCGCATGTGCCGGTGCCCGATGCACAACGTCCACAACAAGAATATCATTTTGGCACACGTGAAAAGCGGGAGCCGGTAGTTCCCTGTTAGCCGAGAGTACACCTCGTACTCTACCGTCGGCTGTGATACACATGGGTGGACAATCCTTTTCTACTTCTAGGCAATTGCTACAGGATCTGTGAAAAAATATTATTGAGGAAAAACCCGTATAAAACTTAAACTTTATAATAAAATTATCTTATTTGGAATTTGAAACTTACTTGCTATACGTTTTATAAACTTCTATTACTAGTTTTACTCTACATATCATTGGCCAATCAAGCTCATGGCATTCTCGATCACAGTTTTCGAAGTATTCCTCTGTAAAAAAATGTATCATTTTAATAAATTGATGCACAACGAAACAAAGAAACTTAAGAGAATGTTTAGAAAATAGCGTTACTTTGAGCATTGAAAACAAATTTCTAAAATTTAAGTCTTTTGGATTGCTTCTCATCGCAATAGTCCAAGAGAACTAGGTAAAGGTTTTATATGGAAACATGAATCGTACATTTTATTCCTAGAGCACTCGGAAAGTATGTACCTACAACCAAGCAATGTGCATCACACTACATAAAGTTGTCAGTCACCAATTCTGGAGATCGAAACCAATATTTAAATAGTATGCAAATAAAAGTTTTTTGTTTACAAAAGTTTGAATATGAAAGACCAATAAAAACATGTTTTAGTGCAGGATTTCAAGTTCAACAACTCAATGTATGAGAAAAAGAAGCAGGTAGATATTTTCCTTAAAAATTAAATATACCGGTTCCGCGAGATTCAGGATTGCTCCTTCATCCTTGTACATAGGTATGTATGAGATGTTTTCACTTTCAGAAATTAATATCTGAATATATTATGGAGTAGCGACGCTATAAATAATAACAAATCGAATATATCGTTGATTATAAATTACGATTTAATGCTTGCAAACTTATTTGTCGATTCGATAATAGTTATTAAATTTATCATGAAATTATAATTACATATTTTGAGCTGTTAATTTCTTCGCGTATAAAACTGACGCTGTAATTAATCTTATGTTATTGAGTTAGGATTTAATCAAATTATGTTTAGGTACATATACCAAAGTATATTATGTTAAATTAAAGTTTATTAATTAACGCACCTGGCATAGGCGTATAATAAACAACCACAATAACACTAGCCAATATTACAAACAACACCAGTATCCTTTGCAAGGACATAAGCATGTAATTAGGCTTCTCCATCACTGCACTTTCATCCACTTTTTTCTCGACCTCCATTTTATTTACGAACTGTTTATCGACGGCAGCGCTTACGACATTTTAATCGATTTGTATCGAATTAATCGGTTGTCAATCGCACACGACTACGCGAGTCTACCATGGAGTGGCGACTGCTAACAAATAACAATCACCGCGTGCGATGACCACCTTCAGGCTTCGCGGCTCTGGCTCAGGGCTCGGTTTCGGAAGTAAATTGGCAGGCAGCAGCTGAGCTCTCTCTGCCTTATGTAACTTATTGTGCAACTTTATTAATATCAGTCTGATTGTTGGCTGCAGAGCACCGTTAGCTTAAACATGTTTCGTTGCTTATGCAATTCTATTTATTCAATATATGCATGTTTGTCAAATGTAGGTCAGATATAGATTTTATCAAACTGTTTTAAATATAAATTACCAGGAAATTAGTTTTCGATGCAGGGATGTATGTGAAGGTACCTCATATTAGCTCTTTTCGAGTAAGTTTTACTCTAGAAAAAATCTCCATGTAATAGGTTATTATTTTTATTTTATTTTTGTTTCTTTTTACATAAGTCATTTGATTCTGGATAACTGAAAAGAAAAAAAACAAATCCCCCGTTACTTATAACTACCCGTAAATTCGGACAAATTTTTAGCCAAACGTTGAACTGATTCAAATTTTAAATTCGAACCAAATGTGTCTCTACAATTGCATTACGTTATTTCCTGATGCGGTGTTTCCCCACCGACCGGGCGTCCTTGGCTTAATCTACAGACATATTTTCGTTTACGTAACTCGTCGCGCGAAGTACGCTCACATGTTAACCAATAATGTGCTGCATACATAAATGGTTACACATTTCTTTCAAGATTAGTGTAAGTCATCACATTTGTGCATCACATCTACCTACTTCCATATAGAAATTCAGGACAACGTCTTAATATTGTATTAATTTCCTTTTTTACATTAATTACCTATTAAAAACTATTTTTCCACCCGCGGCTTCGACCGCTTTGTCTAAAACCTAATAAATTATTTACTAAAACTTTCATCTTGAAGCACTATCTATTCAAAAAAAACCATCAAAATCTGTTGCGTAATTTTAAAGATCTACGAAAACGACTTTGTTTTAATCTATGTAGTGATATTTATTGCTACAGGATATTATTATATTAAAAAGCGTGAATTTAAACGATTACCTATAATCATAGATCAATGATCTAAGCCTTTAATAGAAATAATGAGAAATAACGTAAAAATAAATATACTACAGCTAACCAATTTCTTAAGAATTTTTTTCAAATCCAGGCGTAAATGACACGTTTCAATTGTCTGTTTTAGTTGTTCTTTATCGACTTTTTAGCTTTTTTGTGACAAATAACTTGCTTAAATATACTTGTATAAGCTTCTTGACTTGTATGTATTGTTTTTTTTTTTATATTCCATCATGGTTCTAAATAATAATTGTATAAAAATAAATTAAGACGGCAATACAATTTTTATGACATATGTCATTGAATGACAGAATATGCCAAAGTCAATGTCAAAACCAAAAATTTAACACATTTTTATCACAACTTTCAAATCAATGCCGATAAAGTTTTATTGATAGTATTTAATAATTTCGCTCCAATTAACTGATGAAATAATTGTTACCTGTCTAACTAAATCTAGTAAAAAAATGGAAATAACTAGAAAAAATTTCCTTGATGAACTAGAAAACATACGAAGAAACATAAAACGTTCTAGCTTTATAGGATTTGATGCCGAATTCACTGCAATATTGTCTGGAGAAAACTTCAAACACAGGTTAATATAGGGTCTTGTACACCTTATAATATTCTTATGAACAACTACCTCTTAGTAATAAGCATATTTAAAAGCATACAAGAACCTCTTTTACATAACCATACAAATAAAATGTTTCAGGCTATTTGATACAAACGAAGAAAGGTATGATAAAATAAAAGATCTGGTTGGTAAAATGCTGATGACTCAAGTTGGTTTGACCATGTTTCAATATGAGCGAGACCTGGACAGCTACGAAGCAGTGGGCTATACATTTCATTTGTGCCCACAAGTGTTTGCTGATGTGGACCAATCTTTTATATTTCAAGCCTCAACTTTGAAATTTCTTTGTAAGCATAATTTTGATTTTAATAAGGTAAGATAATCATTGTATTTTTCTTTGCATCTACCTCTATATTTTGCTTCTCTTATAGTTTTTCTTTTATTCAACCTATAGTAGGCCATTTAACTTGATTGTTGGTTTCTTGCCATTTAACTTATCTTGTTATACAAAAGAGAAAGATATTGTATGTTGCATAGTATATTTTTTATTGAAATCAGGTTTCGGTAAGTTCTGAAAATAAATATAAACATTTTATGTGCTATTTTCATGGATAAGAATCATAGTGAGATTCTTTATATTAGATTTTAAAAAAAGTTTATTTCCTACATTTCAGTTTACTTATGAAGGGCTTCCATATTTAAGTAAGGCAGAGGAAGAAAAAATAAGACAGCAGTTGAAGGAAAAGCAGTTGTTTACTAACTTAGCTCGCTCATTAGAAATGGATGATGAAAGACAATTGCAGCAATACTGCTCTGAAGTGTCAAAGTAGGTAATTATAAGCTTGATTGTGATTGTGAATGTTGTAGAATTATATTTTCTTAATGGGATTCATATATTTTGAACCAATAGATAAATCATAGAGAAGAAATTTATATATTACTAGCTGCTCCGCGCGGTTTCACCCCCGTGGCTCCACTCCTGTTGGTCGAAGCGTAATATCTCCTGTAATATCTGACACAATTTTATATTTCTGTATTTTGCGTTGATTCCACACTAAAAGCACTAGGAAGCAATAATATCTGACACAATTTTATTTTCAATTTAATATTGAATTAATACAAAATAAATAAATTTTATTTTAACTACGTTGTTTAAAAACATTATTACCATATTAATTAATATGTGCCGTCGTTGTATACTACATATTGTATGTCTAGATATTACATATATCCTACTAGTTTAACACCCGCGGCTTCGCCCGCGTTTTCAAAGAAAAACCCGCATAGTTTCCGTTTCTGTGGGATTTCCAGGATAAAAGCTCTCATAAGCGTTAATCCAAGTTACCTTCTATGTGTGTGATAAATTCCATTTTCTCTTTTATTTGTGTGAAAGAGTAACAAACATCCTTACAATATGATACTCACGAACTTTCGCATTTATAATATTAGAAGGATATCATATCATGACAAAATTAAAGTATTTATATACTTATATGAATGCCCACTTGGGTAGATCTATTTTATTTGAAGGTTCAGTGTTAGTGTAACCTTCATGTATTATTTAGAAATTGTTTTGTCACATGTTTTGTTATATTTGACGTTAGCGGCGTTTGACACGATTGCTCCGTTATTCATTTTCATTTACCTATAATTAGCCTATAATATTGCTATTATTTTATTGAGTATCGAAAATTATGGCAAGTTATCATATTATCGTAATTTTATAAAAAAAAATATTTACAAAATATAATGTGTCTTTTGTTCATATTCTTACCCCAGCAAAAAACATAACACTAATTCAATAAATAACGTTTTGCCTTTTTAAAATCCTATCCTATCTTATCCTACTAGTCCTACTATAATCCTACTTCCTATCCTACTAATCTAGTCCTATCCTACTATCCTCTATTATTAATGCGAAAGTTTGTGAGGATGTGTATGTGTGTGTTTGTTACTCTTTCACGCAAATACTACTGAACCGATTACAATAAAATTTAGCAGACAAATAAAGGGTAACTTGGGTTAACACTTAGGATAGGTTTTATCCCAAAATTCCCACGGGATCGGGAACTATGCGGTATTTCTGTGAAAACGCAGGCGAAGCCGCGGGCGGAAAGCTAGTGTCACATATTTATGCTTTTTGTGAGGAATCAATTATATTTTACAATACAGAAATATAAAATTGTGTCAGATATTATTGCTTCCTAGTTGACGTCACATATTTATGCCGTGAGAGGTTGTCACAATTATTTGCTGTAACATTTTCGTCACATAATTTTGATGCCACTTTATTATGCTGCCTACTAATGTCAGATATTTTTGCTGTATACGGCAGACAGATATTATTGAACCCGTTCTTATGACAGATATTATTGCTAATCTGCAAATGGTAATATATTTATGCTTCTGACTGTACCACGGGCGAAGCCGGGGCGAACCGCTAGTTATACTACATTTATGTAGGTGTATGTATTGGACCATCAATTGCTAGAAATAATATATGTATTATATTAGAATTTATATTAGAAATTCAGTTGAATAACATTATTATATGTATATTGTATATATTTTGTTAAAACGTTTAGCATTGGTATGACTATTTACTAATATGTCGTTAGTTTGGTGAAAATAAATTAAAATAATTATCATTTTAAATTATACCAATTGTTAAGCCCTATTGCTTGTGAATAAAATTGTGATTTTTTTTAATACCTACTATAATTTTTGGTTGTCGAATTAAAAATATATGAAACATTATACCTTTTTTTATTTGTTATGTTAATAGTAGTTAACTATTAGTGGTGTAAACACATGCAAATGGGTATTTCTAATTAAATTCCAAATTTTGAGTTTCTCTTTAAATTTTTTTTTTCCTAAAAACTAGAGTTGCCACGAATATCGGCTACTATTCGGTATTAAGCCTATTCGGCCATTTTGTTTGGTATTCGGTATTTGGCCGAATTATCGGTATTATCGGTCTTTATCTTTATATAAAATTCATGAAATGCGGGATCTATTAATGGTAATAGATTCATCAATTTTTTTTTCTTTACTTATCGGTAAAGTGTCTTTGGATACAACTTCCAGCTGTATGTTGTCAAAATTTTGTTTGCACCTTTTTCTGTAATTGATTACTTTAAAAGAGCTTTCATTGTCCAAATCTGTCTTGAAACGAATTTCTCCTATGGGATCTTTATATTGCAGCCATTTTGCAAGAATTTTACAGGTTGCCATAAGAATTTATCACCAAATTTTTTATTTTTTTCGAACTTATTTCAGAAAAATTTAGGAAATCATCAAGCTTCATTGGTACAACGTTAAACGCATTATTAATCTTGCAAGATCTTACCAGTTGAATCCAATCATTGAGGTGGTTTATTTTTATCTGCGTTTTCTTTTTTGTGCTCTCAATGAGAGAATGATCCGAATTACACTCCATGTGGCTGTGTCCACTGACGAGAAACTTATGGTTGATTGTCTCTAGCGTTGGATGCATGTGCCGTAAAACCACAAACATCATTGCAACAGCATTGTTTTTGTTTTGGCCTCCACATGTGTCTGAATAAAACGTTACTTCTTTGATTGTTGGAGGCAATTTCATAAGAAAATGCCACAAACATGACGCGATTTGATTAGCTCCTCGAGCACTGATAGTTTCGTCGCACATATAACATGTAGCTTTATCATTAGCTAAATCGTGTACTGTCAGATTAAAAGACCATAGCTTCCGTTTGTAAAAAGCAACAGAAGTTTTCAGGTAAGGCGTAGGCAGGCATTGCTGCAGGTCAAATGTATACGCTCCAAAAGAAGGATTGCGCTTGGCTTCATCTTTATCCATTCTTTTTTCTGAATAAGCTTTTTCAGCTTGTGATTGATGCTCAAGAAGCTCAACTTC